>JAAGKR010005217.1:0-50141 GCA_011419295.1 Clarias macrocephalus | reverse complement strand
GGACAACATATTTGGGTGTCACATGAGATTCGATCACAAGGTGGGCACAGCTGTTTCCCACTTGTGTCGAACCCATCCTCCAACACCCTGAAGGAAATCAAGCTAGGCCAGAAAGTGACCATCACTTTTAAAGATCTTTAGGTCTCATGGCAGCTGCGTCCACGGTGATACCTTTGGGCCTTCTGCCCATGAGGGTGTTGTCAGTGGGACTTTGGGTCCGACTTTAGGTCCGTCTTGTTGTCGCAAGATGCTAACGACAGACGCTTCCCTCACGGGCTGGGGTGCGGCCTTGGATGGCCGTCCAGCACAGGGGAGCTGGAGAGGTCATCTTCTCGCATGGCACAGCAATTGCCTCGAAATGATGGCTCTGTTTCTGGCCCTGAAACACTTCCTCCAGCAGTTGAGAGGCTACCATGTCCTAGTGCGGGTGGACAACACTGTGGTAGGCTTGTACATAAATCGCAAGGGTGGACTGTGCTCGCGCCGCTTGAACAAGCTAGCGCACCAGGTTCTGCTTTGGGCACAGGACAAGTTCCTCTCCCTCAGGGCGATTTACAATCCAGGGCACATGAATGTAGGAGCAGACTTGCTATCCAGACAAGCTGTAGAACAGGGGGAATGGAAGCTCCACCCCGAAGTAGTCAGTCAAATCTGGGAAAGATTTTACGTAGCAGAGGTGGACCTCTTTGCCTCACAAGAGGCAGCACAATGCCCCCTTTACTACTCTCTGACTCCTCCAGCTCCCCTGGGTCTGGACGCAATGGCCCACATGTGGCCCAGGTTACGCCTTTATGCGTTTCCACCTATAGTTCTGCTCCCGGGAGTCCTGGCGAGGGTCCGTCAACAAGGGTTGCGCCTCTTATTGATAGCGCCCCATTGGCCGATCAGAGTGTGGTTCTCGGATCTACTCTCTCGACGGCTCACCCTGGGTGATTCCAGTGAGGAGGGATCTTCTGTCTCAGGCACAGGGGACAATACTTCATCCCCGGCCCGAGCTCTGGAACCTTCACGTTTGGCCCCTGAACGGGACCAACTGAGACATGCTGGGCTTTCAGCCAGCGTAATTGAAACCATTTTAAGTGCCCTCAAATGGAGTGTATTTGAAAATTGGTGCATGGCAAGACACATAGACCCAGTTCACTGCCAGATTGTTTCAGTGCTGGGGTTTCTGCAAGAAAAGTTGTCCTCGGGCTTATGCCCTACTACGCTCAGAACGTATGTAGCCGCTATTTCGTTGCCCGTTTTATTCGTGGAGCTAAACGGTTGAAGCCGCCCACTAGAGCGATGGTCCCTTCATGGGACTTAACTATCGTACTCGAAGGCCTGGCAACACCCCTTTCGAACCACTAGAGTCAGCGCCTGTCAGGCTTCTGTCTCTTAAGGTGGTTTTTCTTATTGCTATTACTTCTTTGAAGAGGATTGGGGATCTGCAGGCTCTGTCAGTCTCCCCATCCTGCCTAGACTTTGTCCCTGGGCTAGTCAAAGCTATCCTGCATCCTCACCCGAACTATCTTCCCAAGGTTCCATTCTCGACCATGCACCCAGTTGTGTTCGAAGCCTTCTGTCCTCCGCCTTTCACAGCTCCGGAGCAGGAGAGACTTCACTTACTGTGTCCAGTACGTACTCTTAGGATCTACGTCCACCGCACTAGCCAGTGGCGTAAGTCAGAGCAGCTCTTTATTTGCCATGGGGGCCGCAACCGGGGGGCGGCTGCCACTAGACAGACTCTGTCACACTGGGTGAGAGATGCCATTGCTCTAGCCTATGAGGCGCGTGGTCACACTTCGCCTCTGGGAATCAGGGCTCACTCAACCAGGGGGATTGCCTCATCGATTGCCTTGGCAAGAGGCGTCCCCCTGCAGCAGGTGTGTGATGCGGCGGGCTGGTCCTCTCCACACACGTTTGTTAGATTTTATAGTCTGCATGTCAATGCTACTCCGGGTTCACGGATCCTTCAGTCAGCATCCCAGAGCTAGGTCTGAGACCTCCTCGGCTTGTGCGCACACGCTACACAACCTGGGGGTCCAGACACTTGCAGTGCGGCGGCGTTGGTATTCACGTTCCCATAGTGTTTTCACGCAGCATTGAGTGTAGCTTTTGAAAGGGAAAGTCTCGGGTTACTTGGCTGTAACCCTGTTCCCTGATAAAGCGGGAACGAGATGCTGCGTTCCGATGCCGCACTGCTGGCGTGCCTGGACGTCCTTCAGACAAAATTGACCTGAGGATGTTTCTGGTTCACTCCTATTTATAACCTGCAGGTGCACCTTATTCGGTGACGTCATGCCTGGCACAGGTTATAAGCCGAAGGTATTCGGCGGGTTTGACATGCACAGGCTTCACAACCGGGCAACAAAGAGATGTTCCCATAGCGTTTTCACGCAGCATCTCGTTCCCGCTTTATCAGGGAACAGGGTTACAGCCAAGTAACCCGAGACGTTCTTCCTATAAATCCAGATTCCTTGAAATAACCAGGAATCACGGAAAATAATTCTGAATTCTGATCTGTGAAAGTCAAACTTGCAGTAGTCTGACATTAAAAATAGCAGGACACCAACATGAACACACCTCTCTCCAAACTGCTGTACAGGTGCTGTGGCCAGCTGCCAACAAAGCCTCAATACTGCGGTTTTCCTGTACTTCGCCAACAATAAGATAACTGTCTGAGCCATCTTGTGTTCACCAAGGAGATAAACATTGTGGAGGAAACATGTGGGGAAAAATTAATAACTGTTTCCCCCACATACCGGTCATATATTGCAAAAAGACCAAATTATGTGTGAGGTGTCAAAAAGACAATTAAAATTTTAAAACTTTACATTTGGTCAAATATATTTTGTAGTTTTAATAGTGTCAAAATGGTTACCTCGCGGTGCTCCATTTTTTTCCAATATCCAAAGACATGCAGATTAGGCTACTTGGTATTTCAAGTAATGTGTGAATGAGCGTGTGAGTGTGACATGCAGTGTGTGTCTGTGATGGATTGGCACCACATCTAGGGTGTACACTGATAGGATATCAGATCGCTCCAAGCGACCCTGTATACAGGATGTTTCTACATGGGTTTATGGTTTCTTGCTTCAAAACCATAACAGGAGAACATTTGCTGGGAAATAATTATTTCCATAAGATCAAAACTTTGTGATAAAAGGATGGAGGCTGTTATTGCTGTAAGGAGGAGGGTGGCTCTACATTAATGCTCACGACTGCTAAACAATGACAAATCATCTCTTTATTCAGTATTTTATATTTGCAATTACTATGTGTATTATGATTGAGGGAGAGGTATAGCCTAAATTATTGTAAAAAGCAAACCAACTTAACAACAGATCACAAAAATGTGTACCAAATATAGGACTCTTTTATTCATTCATTTAGTTAGTTAGTTAGTTAGTTAGTTAGTTACTTAAAAGTGAAAGTACACTACTAATACTACTACTGCTACTACTCTACACAGTGTTTTTTTTTCTTTCTTCACTTTGTGTCTTACTTCTTCCATTAAATATATGCCTAATTTCGGATTTGAACTCAGAATTTTATAATGAGCCAAAGTCTTATCCCTCTAGTGTGCTGTCTGTACTGTATGATCTTGTTCTCTTCTCTCTTAGTTTCTACCCAGAGTTTGTTTTGTTATTTAATTATTCAGCTGAAATAAGTAAACTGTTAAAGTAGTTTTCCATTTGTGTAAATAATTATTAATTAAGAAAAATGAAGGTAATTTTATTGAAAATGAGATGGAAATAATGATAATCCGTTTGATATAACCATCCTGACATTAATAAGGCACTAATGCCTGGTACAAGATGGCAGGAAGATTTCAGACTATCTACAATTTATGTTGTCGATACATGCATCATACAACCAAAATAATCATAAACAAATACATAAAAGACAATATTAGTGTCAGTATTTAATATTTGATTATTACTAGAGTAATACAATACCACACTACAAGCATATTAAGCAAGACAATTTAAAATATTTGATAAGAGTTTTAATACTTGAAAACACTGCAGTGTCTTAACAGCTACTGAAAATAGTCAAGTCAAGTCAAGTCAATTTTATTTATATAGCGCTTTTAACAATTGACATTGTCGCAAAGCAGCTTTACACAATAAAAAGAAGTAAGTCTGTATGCAATGTGTATGAATCAAAATTATAAGATTGTCCCTGATGAGCAAGCCGAGGGTGACGGTGGCAAGGAAAAACTCCCTGAGATGGTAATAGGACGAAACCTTGAGAGGAACCAGACTCAAGAGGGAACCCATCCTCATCTGGGTGATAACGGATAGCAGGGATTGATTAGCATAATAATGTGTACTGGAAGTTCTGTGTAACAGGAGATGTGTTAAAATTAAAATTAAAATTAAAAGGAGTCCAGTTTGTTCCTGGAGGCTCAGGTAGACTGTAGGAGATTCCAGTCCTGAGCTATCGAACAACTGAGGTCACAGGTCCCCAGAGCATCAATCAATGATAGGACAGTCTTAATGGAAACCATCCCCAGCCACCATACGAATCCAGGCAGACCACACGGGGCATCCATGCGACGAGATCTCCAACCAGAAGCAGGACTCCAGGACGGGTTAGACGGATCCAGAGGGCAGAGGGGTCTGGATCACTGGCAACTCAGGAGCGAACATGTATAGCCCGACAAAGAGACAGAGAGAGGGAAAGGAGAGAGAGAGAGAGAGAGAGAGAGGAGAGAGCAGAAAAGGAGAGAACAGAGGAGAGATGGCAGTTAGGTATGGTCACAGTCAGCATGTATAAGGTGAATGTATATACAGTAGGAGAAGTTTTTGTCATCCGAACTTGTATATGTCTCCATGTATATGGCTGCTTCTGAAATGAACTCACTAATCTTTAATTGCTGTAACTCATGATGGGTAGAGGAATTGAAAGGTTTTAGACTGGCCAAATTAATCAAAAGAGGTTAAACAAATTGAGCATCCATATAACCTCCTGAAGAGGAGACTGAGAACGCTAAAAGAAATAACTCAAAGAAGCTGTGGTACAAGCCTGGAAAACCACGACAGGGAAGAAAAAAAACACTACAGTTAGGTGCCTGATGAAGATATTGTAAGTAAGCCATATGCTTCCAGATTATTACCAATTGCTAAATACTTTAATTATATCAATTTCAATACTTTTGTTTATCTAAAATAATTATGTCACACCTCCAAAGTTATCATTGTGTTTAAAACAACTATCTGTGAATATCATTAAATAAAAGATAAAATTTGTTTACATGTTCATTAATTATTTAAATTACATATAAATTGAATTAGGGCAACATGAATTATTTTCATAAACTAAATCATATCAAATATTAATGAGCATATAATTATGTAAAAACAGAAAATATATTCTACAATATTTTACCCTATATTTTGTTTGTGTCTGTGGCTTGTGGTTAACTGATAACAAGTTGGTAAAAGAAACATCTTTAATGTAGTTTTTTTTACTTCCTGTATAGCATTGTTATGTTTTTGTACAGCCTTTCATTGACTTTGTATTACTGTGATACTATTGTAAGAGCGCAGTGATAGAGTGCAGAATCTGAGAGCTTCACTTCTCTGATAGTAAGTTCAGTAGAGTTTCTGTTTGTTTTTGACTCTAATCTATCAGTGGGATTGTGTCCTGCAGAACTTTGTGACCTTGCACCTTTATACAGTAAATACTGCAGTGAACTGTTAGGGTATCGCTTGTACCAGTAAAGCCAAATCCTTTCACTCTTGGACTCATATGAACATTTTAGACTAACAGTGTCTGTTTCTTTTGAAACAACATTGGCGTCTTCATCCTTTGGCCAAATTTTATCTGCAAAACTACCTGCTGTAAAAAAGAACATAAAGAAATGAATCTGTAAGGCATTAATATAAACAAGACCAAAGCATTAAGTTTAAGTAAAACATCTTTAAAACATGGAGATTAATGAATACACATGATTATATGATAAATGAACATTTATCACCTGTAACTACAGTGAGAATCAGTGCTGTGTATCTCACTATGTACAGTAAGTTGTATAGTTGAACCATTTCTGAACACAGCTCTGTGAGGATTCTGTATAGTGCTGTATGAGCTGAACTTTGCACATAAGGGAACACATCATTTAAAGGCCACACCCAGGAAGTGCTCCTGGTTGCTTCATTTCACAGTATTAGTGATCATGAACTGATTCCCCAGAACACAGAACTATGCTACAGCTGCTCACACAATGCTTGAAAATTCTTCTTAAATGTAGATTTTGCATTTAGAGATCTGTGTTGTGTCTCAAGATTTAACATTTCTACAAAAATAAAATTCTCTGCCTGGGTGTATTTTTGACTGCAGACCCATGAGTCCAAAAAGCCATAACAAGGAGAATCTGTGGACATTGGGCTCAAAATGAATGCAGCTGCAGGCATGGAGTGCAAGCTCCAAGGTAAAGCAGCCAGATACTGCAAAGGTGCAGGATGCTGACCCACCCACTGCAGAGAACAGTGTAATGAGCATTGGTGAACAGACAGGTGATGCATAAGCAAAGTGACGAAGTGGGAGTAATGTGAAAGAAACCAAAAGACCGATCACATGAGAAAAAAATGCAGGGGAATGTGAAGAGGTGGAGAGGGCTGGAGCCCACAGTTGAGATAAGAGCATAGAACAGTCAGGATGGTTAGATTCAGCAGGGGGTTCAGACACTGTGGAGGATACAGTAATTTTGGGCGGGTTGGACAGCATGGGGCGGCAGGCAGTATGGGAGACTTATTACTTTTTGAGCAAGATGAAAAGATGATAGATGAAGATTTTCAAGCAGACATTTTTTTCTGATATATCAAATATCAGTGTGTCACCATTTAGGGAAGATCACCAGTGTTTAAAAAATCATATAGCAAAATTGTATTGGTATTATGCAACAACAAAAAAAAGTTTTACTCTTTGTGCATGTTTTTTTTTTTCTAACTGATGTTATTGTCTCCTCTTGTTTTTTTTTTTCTAAAGGAGATTTTAAGAATAGAGTTTTTGAAATGAAAAGAGAAATCACGCAGGGATGCCCACTGCTGAAGATCAGCAGAACTGATGCACAACCTTTCCATAAGCATTGAAAATAGAGACTCTGGACATTTTCTTAAGAACTGCCCCGTTAAAAGGATGGGAGCACTAGAGGGCGCTCCTTCAGGCAGACTCCCAGAACCACGTCCCCTACTCCCTGCTACGATAATCATCTGCGGCCAAGCTCACAAGGTCCAGGCACTCATCGACTCTGGTTCTGACCGTAACCTGATCAGCACTGCTACAGCTAGGACATTGGAGGTCCCATGTGTTCCAGTAGAACCTCTGCTCGCAGTTCAGGCCCTAGACGGAAGCCCTCTGCCAGCCATCACGAAACCACTCTGAGGAGATCTGACTTTTGGTTATTGAGAGATCCCATGCTTCTATAGTTCTCGGTCTTCCCTGGTTAGTGCTTCATGTCCCACACATTGACTGGACTAAGCACACTATCACGGGCTGGAGCCCGTTGTGTTCTGGGTCTTGTCTTCTCTCTGCACTCCCTCTACCTTCCACTCCAGCCAAGCCCGACGATCTCCCCAACATCTCCAATGTTCCCGCTGAGTACCACGATCTCAAGCTGGTCTTCCTAAAGACTCGAGCCACATCGCTTCCTTCTCATCGGCCTTATGATTGTCCCATTGACCTCCTTCCTGGCACCTCTCATCCAAAGGGTCATCTCTACTCTCTGACTCACCGAGAGCAAGACGCCATGAATGAGTACATCACGGGGGCTCTCGCTGCTGGTATCATCCGTCCCTCCATTTATACAATGCCTATCATCTCATATATTATGACCATTGTTGACCAAGTCCGTCCACCTGATTCCGCTTCCCAGACTCCCCTCTGCTAAGGAGACAGCGGAACAGCTGATCCTCCATGTTTTTCGTCTTCATGGTCTTCCTACGGACATAGTCTCAGATCGAGGCCCTCAATTCACATCATGCTTCTGGAAGGCTTTTTGCAAACTCATCGGAGCCACTCCTAGCCTGTCTTCTGGCTTTCATCCCCAATCCAACGGCCTAACGGAGCGAAAGAATCAAGCAATGGAAGTCGCTCTCCGGTGCATGACCACGCACGATGCTACCACCTGGAGTAAGTTTCTCCCGTGGGTCGAATATGCTCACAACTCCCTGCTGTCTGCCTCCACGGGGCTCTCCCCATTCCAGTGCTGTCTAGGCTACCAGCCACAACTATTTCCAACTCAAGAGGAGGAGGTAGAGGTCCCCTCGGTCCAACATTTCGTCCGCCGATGCAAACGGACATGGCTAAGAGCTAGACAAAGCCTGCTGCAAGCATCCAGGTTGTACAAATGACAGACGGACCGCCACCGTACCAAGGTACCGCATAGGGGAGAGGGTCTTGCTCGCTACTAAGGACATCCCGTTTAGAACACTCTCACGTAAACTCTCACCTCACTTCATCAGCCCCTTCACTATAACCAGAATAGTCAACCCGTGCGCTGTCCGACTCCTACTTCTATGCGACGCATTCATCCCACCTTCCACTTGTCTCAGCTTCGACGCATCGTAAAGTGTCCTTTGATGTAAGGTTAATGTTGGCGCGACTTGCACAGCTAACCACTATCGAATACTCAATACAACAGGTTACGTTTTTCACCAATGAAAATTAAATATGTCATTTTTGTCCAGATATAGATCTTGAATTTGTAGCAAATATGCCAGCATTATCTTATAGACTAACTTTGCTAGTGGACTTTAAGTACTACTGTTAAAGTAGTAAGTAAAACTGTTTTGTGCGGAATGGGTGTGGTAGGGGGGCCCAACAACAGAAAATATGTTCTACAATATTTTATCATGTATTTTATTTGTGTTTGTGGTTAACCGATATGTTAAAGGAAAGGAAAGGAAAAAGAAACTTTTTAATGTAGTTTTACAAGCTCCCAATTATAATATTTCCTACAGTTCCTATTACAACTGTACATTTTTGTACAGCCTTCACTAAAAAAAGTGAAACTGCTGTGTCATTGATACAAAGTATGTTTCTTCATTGATCTAGTGGAATTATTTTTACTTTGCTTAAAAGCAAACATCGCAGCCCCTGGTTAAATTTAGCAATCCATTCACTCAAAGGACATTTCTACTTCAACCCAAAGGTTTGCCGTGTCACATGCCATCATGACGTACTGAAGCATTATCACGAACTGCGTCACGTTCAGCTGGCAGCCATAGTTTTTCAAAGAAAATTCTTTAAAACCAGGTAAGAAAGCAAACTCATGTAATTTCTATGTTATCTTCCACTGTTGAGTAACGATGTAAAAAAATAATAGGAAAGTTACCTAAATATAGAAAAAGCCAATTTGGAGTGAGTGCTGTTTTAGTGCACTTATAATTATGCTTAAAACCTTCTGGACTTGCTCACATGTAAGTAATGTAATGTTAATTAGATTAGATTAGATTAGATTCAACTTGTCATTGCACATAGTTACAAGGCAACGAAATGCAGTTAGCATCTAACCAGAAGTGCAAGTTAGCAGTGCAATATAAACATATATACAGATCTATAAAACTTATATGATAAAAGTAAGGTCTATGTATAAATTGTATTACAGAAAGAATATGTGTGTGTGTACATGAATGTACAGTGTGAAGTGTGCAATTATATGGATAATATAAAAACTATATATAGGTGAATTTACATTATGTGCAATAGTATGAATATACATATGAATAAATATGAGTAATTTAGCCACTGGATGGAAATGCAGAGTATACCTATACACACATCTACATATATGAATATACACATATTAGTATACAGTCCATGTGCAGACAGTACAAATGAATGAACAGGAAATATTTACAGAGGTACTAAACAGGAATGTTGGGTTATCAGTGATGGTGGTAGCGTCCATGTAAGGGGGTTATTGAAGTTGTGTTCAATAAGGTAACCACTGTGGGGTAAAAACAGTTTTCTCAGCCTGCTGCCCTTGGCTTTTAGGCATCTGAACCTTTTTACAGAGGGGAGGAGAGAGAAATTTTTTTGTGAGGGGTGAGAGGTGTCCTTCACGATGCTTCGTGCTCTATGCAGACATTGGGGTACCAATGATGCGCTGGGCGGATTTTACCACCCTTTGGATGGATTTACGGTCCGAGACAGAGCAGTTACCATACCAGACTGTAATACAGCTGGATATGATGCTCTCTACTGCACAACAGTAGAAATTGTTCATTATGTCTTTAGAAAGGTGATTCTTCCTTAGTAGTCTCAGGAAGAAGAGGCGCTGGGAAGCTTTCTTGAGGAGACTGGTGGTATTAGTGGACCAAGTTAAATCCTCAGAAATGTGTATCCCCAGGAACTTGAAGTTTTTAACACGTTCGACTATTGTCCCGTTGATGTAGACAGGGGAGTGCGTGTTACCTCTTCTCTTTCTAAAGTCCACAATGAGTTCCTTGGTCTTACTGGTGTTCAGGAGCAAGTGGTTGTCAGCACACCACTCAGCCAAGTGCTTTACCTCTGCCCTGTAGTTAGTCTCAACGTTGTGATTGATGACGCCAATCACTGTCGTGTGATCTGCAAACTTAATTATGGTATTAGAACCATGCATAGGGCTGCAGTCATGTGTGTACAGTGAAAACAGGAAGGGGCTCAGTACACATCCTTGTGGCACGCCAGTGTTCAGGATGATGGTAAAGGAGAGAACGTTATTAGCTTTAACATTCTGTGGTCTGTTTGTCAGAAAATCCAGTATCCAGCTGTATAGAGAGGTGTTGAGTCCAAGATCAGTAAGCTTACTAATCAGCCTGGAGGGGATGACTGTGTTGAACGCTGTGCTGAAATCCACGAACAACATTCTTGTGAAAGTGTTCTTATTATCCAGGTGAGAAAGTACCATGTGTAGTGTTAGGGAAACGGCATCTTCAATGCTCCTATTCTCCTGGTAGGTGAACTGATGAGGGTCCAATGTGGGCGGAAGGCTTTTCTTGAGATGTGCTAGGACTGGCCGCTCAAAGCACTTCATGAGTATTGGTGTCAGTGCTACTGGGCCTTAATCATTAAGGCACATAGGTTTGGAGTGTTTAGACACAGGCACAATGGAGGTGGATTTAAAGCAAGTAGGCACTGTTGTTTGACGTAGGGACAGATTAAAGATGTCTGTCATGACTTCAGTCAGCTGTTCAGCACAGGTTCTGAGCACACGTCCAGGTATTCCATCAGGACCAGCGGCTTTCTGATTGTTTATCCTGCTGAAGGCAGCAGAGACTTCTGCGGTGGAAGGTGAGAGAGGCTGAAAGTTCACAGGCGGTATCAACGTAGTGATTGTCTCCTGAAGACTCTGATCAAAGCGAGCATAAAAGTTATTTAGCTCATTGAGGAAGGAGATTTCGGTTGATATGGTTGCAGAGTGGGCGGGTTTGTAGTCACTGATGGACTGGATGCCCTGCCACATATGCCGAGGATCAGAGTTGTTGAAGTGATCTTCGATCCTCAGCTTGTAGCTCCACTTGGCCTTATCGATACCCCTTTTCAGGTTAGCTCTGGATGCACTGTAGGCCTGTGCATCTCCTGATCTGAAGGCAGCATTCCATGCCTTGAGCAGGAGACGAATTTCCCTATTCATCCATGGCTTCTGATTAGGGTATGTTGTAATCTGCTTCACAGTTGTTACATTGTCAATGGTGGCTTTGATGTGATCCAGAACAGAAGAGGTGTATAGATTAATGTCCGTGTGAGAGTCAGAAGTAGCTTGAGAGGCAAACCTACTCCAATCCGTATGATGAAATCGGTCCTGAAGTATAGTGTCTGTCTCTTCAGTCCACACTCTCATAGATGTAACTGAGGGCTTCACACATTTAATGAGCGGAGTGTATTTGGGGAGCAGGAACAATGAAAGGCGATCAGACTGTCCCAGGTGGGGGAGGGTTAAAACTCTGTATTGCTACCTCTCGTATGACAGTCCACATGTTGAAAAAACTTTGGGAGTACTGTTCTCAAGTTAGAGTGATTAAAATCCCCTGCAACAATGAAAGCAGCCTCAGGACAGTCTGTTGTTTGCTAATAGCTTCATGCAGCTCTTTCATAGCATTCTTAGCATTAGCATCCGGTGGTATGTATGCAGCAGTTATAACTATAGTAGTAAACTCCCTCGGTAGATAGAAGGGTCTACATTTAATCATTAAAAATTCCACATCAGCAGAACAATGACTCACAACAACAGTGCAGTTAGTGCACCAGGCTTTGTAAATACATAAACCTCCGCCTTTGGTCTTCCCGGAGCCTTCTGTTGTCCTGTCCGCGCGTAGAATGAAGCATCCAGCTAGCTCAGTTGCGCTATCAGGAATGTCACTGTTCAGCCATGTTTCCGTAAATATTAAGATGTCGCAGTCCATTAATTTCTTGCTGTTGGCGATACGGAGTCGTAGTTTGTCCATCTTATTCACCAGAGACTGCACATTAGCAAGGAAAATGCTCGGTAAGGAAAGCCGGTGTGGTGATAGCCTTAGCTTAGCACGCAGCCCTCCTCGCTTCCCCGCCTTTGTTTGCGGTCTCTTCGCCGTCTACGAGCACTTCCGCCTGGCCGAGGATAGCACGTAGCCTCCGATGGCTTGTAGATCTCAAGGGGAATGAGATGAAAGTTGACTATGCCACTGTTTGTTACTTGTAATCTGATGTCTAAAAGTTCTTGTCTACTATATGAAGTTAGACAGAGAGCGTTTTGCGCAAATAAACTAATTATAACTAGGAAAATAACTACTAAACCGCAGTTACTATCGCTAAAACTACAGTATATTCCCTCGTATGAAACCAGCCATTAGCACATTTTCCTGTCATACTGGTAATATGTTTTTAACGGTATCAGAATATAATCCCTAACACTGGCAGCAATTTTTGACAAGTTTATTTGACGTTACTACAAATAAAAGTATAACAGTCCACAAGTCGACTGTTGAATTAACCATATAAATTAAATAAAATGTAAAATAAAACAAAAAAACAGTAAAAATCATATATAAACATAAACATAAACTTCTAATTTGTAGTAGCGTGGCTTAATGAGCAGAGCACTGTCCCACTTTCACTGTCCGGCTAGTGTTTACACAGACCAACAAGAAGCTGAGGTTAGCCATTACTACAGTTGGTACTCAAGCAGTATTCTAGTTTTACCGGCGCACCTCATAGCAGCAGCATTTCGGCTTTTACCGCTGAGTGGTAAAAGCCGCGATACATTATACTATAACCATATTATACCAAAGAAGATTAGAAATACCTCAAATAAAATACCTTTGCTGTTTTAGCAATTACAGAGTCATCGAAGCCAGCAGCAGTTTTTAGAAATTCGGTGAGGCATGTACATGGGCATTCCAAACCTCTAAATAGACGCTATCTTTAATAACCGATGTAGCTTTTAAGCTCTTAAAACTACACTTTGTGACACAAAAACAGTTGTTGGATCAAAATAACCCAACCAGGTGTTTACAAAAACAACCCAGCATTTTTAGAGTGTATTTTTTGAGATATTCTAATGTTCTATTCTGAAAGTCTATTTTTCCAGTTATTTCTATATTTAAAGTTTGATGTCTTTTAATGTAACTTTTTTTAAAAATAATAACAATAACCCGATACAAATAGAGGGTATATATAACAGTTATTTCTTTGTACAAATAAAATTGTTAGCTAGTGAACTTATCTGTCTAAACATTTAACCATTTTTTTTAACTCATTATTGTACAGTAAATGTCAATAGATGTGGTACTGATTTTTCATGTTTGTTGTATAAAGTACTCTGATGTGGAAATTAGCATCACTAGTATTTATTCAATACAACATATGACTTTTTTATGATTAAAGCTCAAATCATATTTAAAAACTGCGTCAAATGAAAATTTCACTTCGCACCACCTGGCGGTCGTTCCGCAAAGCAACAAAATGCAATAATTTTAAAGGTGTGTGTGTGGGGGGGCACACACACACACACACACACCTTTAAAATAATTGCATTTTGTTGCTTTGCAAGTGCTAACTACTGATAATCACATTATGTATAGAAAGAATCACCGAATTCTTATTATGCCTCACAAACCTAACATAATCAACAATACTTTGTTTGTTTTTACATGCCTGGAGCCTGGAGGTGAATGTATGAAGAGGATATCTCCTGAAATGTCTTATGCTGTATTTACGTAGTGGAAGATGTGGACCAACCGATTAAGCACTGGTAAGCATTTGTTCATGAAGCATTTCAACCTTAGGACTGAAAAATGTTACTGAATTGACAAATTAGCCTTGCTCAAAGGTCCAACAGTGGCAGCTTGGTGGTGCTGGGCTTTGCACCTGTGAGCTCCAATCAGTAGACCAACATCCAAAAACCACACAACTACCTCTGCCCCTTCCTACTGACATACAGTACTAATATATGAGATAGATTCATTACATGGAAAGCAAGATAGTTTAAGCCGTGATTTGTCATAATTGAGATGATTATGGCAAACAGCACATAAAAACCCCAAATCCACAATCTTAGAAAATTAGAATATTACATGCAATCAATAATACAAAGATTGTACATAGAACAATATCGGACCTCTGAAAAGTATAAGTATGCATATGTACTCAGTACTTGGTTTGGGCCCCTTTTGCAGCAATTATTGCCTCAATGCGGCGTGGCATGGAAGCTATCAGCCTGTGGCACTGCTGAGGTGTTATGGAAGACCAGGATGCTTCAGCCTTCAGCTCTATTGCATTGTTCGGTCTCATGTCTCTCATCTTTCTCTTGGCGGTGCCTCATAGGTTATCTGTGGGGTTCAGGTCAGGTGAGGCCAATCATTGCTGGCCAATCAAGCACAGTAATCCCACGGTCATTGAACCAGGTTTTGGTGCTTTTGGCAGTGTGGGCAGGTGTCAAGTCCTGCTGGAAAATTAATTCAGCATCCCCGTAAAGCTCGTCTGCGGAGGGAAGCATGAAGTGCTCCAAAATCTCCTGGTAGACGGCTGTGTTGATCCTGGAAGCACAGTGGACCAACACCAGCAGATGACATGGTTCCCCAAATCAACACAGACTGTGGAAACTTCACACTGGACTTCAAGCATCTTGAATTCTCCAAGAACTCTCCATTCTTCCTGCAGACTCTGGGTGCTTGGTTTCCAAATGAGATGCAAAAGTTGTTCTGCACCCCTGCTGCTTCTGAACCTTTTTCTTCCACACGTTTCCCTTCCACATAACATTCTATTAATGTGCTTTGATACAGCACTTTGAGAACATCCAACTTCTTCTGCTATTACCTTTTAAGGCTTTCCCTCCTTATGGAGGATGTTAATGATGGTTTTCTGCACAACTGTCAGGTCAGCAGTCTCTTTCCCATGATTGTGCTTCCTACTGAACCAGACCAAGAGACCATTTAAAGGCTCAGGAATCCTTTGCAGGTGTTATGGCTTAATTAGCTGATTACAGTGGAACACTTTGAGCTTAGAATATTGAACCTTTTTACAGTATTCCAATTTTCTGAGATTGTGGATTTGGGGTTTTCATGAGCTGTATGCCATAATCATCTCAATTATGACAAATCATGGCTTGAACTATTTTGCTTTGCATGTAATGTAATGAGTCTATCACCTTTTAAGTTGCATTACTAAAATAAATGAACATTTGCACGATATTAAAATTTTTCGAGTTTCACCTGTATATAATGTGTGTGTATAGTACGTATGTCAGTTGTTTTGGCCTATTCATTGACATTGTTAAATTTAACTTACATGTGATGCACCATAATCCTAAGTGTTTTTGTGTGTGTGTGTGTGTGTGTGTGTGTGTGTTACTGTGTGTGTGTCTGTTTGCATGTTCTCCCATGCTTGGTGGGTTTCCTCCAGGTACTCTGGTTTCCTTCCATAGGCTAATTGATGTTTTCGAATTGCCTGTAGTGTGTGTGTGTGTGTGTGTGTGTGTGTGTGTGTGTGTGTGTGTGTGTGTGTGTGTGTGTGTGTGTGTGTGTGTGTGTGTTTGGAGCATTAAGTGATTTTTATATGCATACATCAGACACTGACTTGCCAAATATAGCAACTGTCTTTATATTAGGTTGTTCAGAAAGGTGAAGCTCAGGCAGAACTTGAGAGGTGCACAATGGCCATTTGTTCTTCAGGGAGGAAGAGGACTGTCTTCAGCCACCACAGAAAATCAGGATTGTGACTTGGTGAGTTTCCACCAGTTGTTTGTCCTCATCTATGTGCTAAACTTGAGCTACTGTATACTGGTGAGCTCAAACACACTTTTGTGGCCCTACAGAAAATGTTTATATTAATGTTCAATATTGACATTAAAATATTAAATAACTTTGTCAAAAAATTGTCAGATTTTCACAAGGTTAGCAAATAAGCTTAAGAACTGTATAAACCTAAGTTATTAAAAATGCATTGTGTTCTATTTAGGCAGCACAGTGGTTAGCACTGCCGCCTTGCACCTCCAGGGTCCGGGTTCAATTCCCGGCCAGGCTCGATTTCCGTCTCTGTGTGCATAGAGTTTGCATGCTCTCCCCGTGCTTGGTGGATTTCCTCCGAGTATTCCGGTTTCCTCCCACAGTCCAAAGACATGCAGATTAGGCTGATTCATGTTCCCAAAATTGCCTGTAGTGTGTGAATGAGTGTGTGAGTGTGTGTGTATGTGTGTGTGCCCTGCGATGGATTAGCACCCTGTCCAGGGTGTACCCTGCCTCCTGCCCTAAGTCTCATGGGATAGACTCCATACCCCCTGACCCTGAATACAGGATAAAGCAGTATGAGTGAATCAGTGTGTTTTATTTATTTTATTTTTGTTTTCTGTGTTTAATTGGAGATAATAATAATAAAATAATTTACAACAAAAAGAAAAGGTAATATATAGTTTCAAGGATGGTAAATGTTTTTGTTTGCTCATTGTCTTCATTTATAAATGTAACTTTTTAAAAAAATCTATTTTATTAGTTTCATCTAAAGCAAAACAATGTTAATGAGCGTAACCAAAAATTCACTGTTAACGTTTTTAATGTTAAATTTAGTTTTTTTTTTTTTTTAAGTGATATTATCAAGTTGTTACAAAGTAGAAAAATAAGTTTTACTGGCCTAAGGCATTGTAATAATTTTGTTTTTGATTTGGATGGATGATTTGTTTTGTTTGTTTGTTTTTGTTTCTGGGAAACTTAAAAAAATATTTATATTCATATTTATAAATATTTATAAACATGCATTTAATACATTTTCATGGTCACTGATAATAAATTGATTGAATATCTTATTTAATATAAAATAACTTACTGTAGATTCTTAACTGACAATTGTGGAACGTGTTGCCATCAACACATACATAGGTAATGCAACATTACATAGGTGTTTTTCAGATCATCCTTGAAGTAGGGATTATTTATACTGTTCTACGTAAAAACCCAGAAGATCAGAACTTTTATTACTACATTATGTGAAGCACTTAAACTATATCTGCATTTTTGTATGATTAAATTCATGAATCAAACATATCAGTTAATATAGAAAACTAACACATGGATTACCTGTAACTACAGTGAGAATAAGTGGCGTGTCTCACTATGCACAGTAAGTTATATAGTTGTATGTAGAGCCATTTCTGAACACAGCTCTTCATTTTTTCATGAATCATAAGTGCTATGTGAACTGATTGTTACATGAACTAAACACTAGAAGGCCACATCCAGGAAGTGCTGGTAACTTTATACAGTTAATCACTTCACAGTATCGGTGACAGTGAACTGAATTACAAATACAACACAGAACAATTCTACTGTTGTTGATCAACCACCAGTTTTCAACTTCACAGCTATCAACTTCAATGGGTGTGTCTTGTACATACACTGCCTAGGCAAAAAAAAAAAAAAGTTATTCATATTTAATGGGACAGACTGTAGCTTTGAATATTGTATTTGCCATGTATATATTTCATAGTTGAAATATATAATCAACTATTGAGATTGTATGGTCAGTTGTTAAATTGTTGTTGATTAGTGTGTTTCTGCATTTATTATTTTTTAGTTCAGTCTCAAAGCTTTGAGGTAATTGAGTTTATCTGAATGTGGGTGTGTTTAATCAGTCCAGTCCCTATTTGTTGAAGAGACAGACGGCTTGTGAAAAGAAGCTGTTGCAGTCTGGAAGTGTGTGCTTGAATGATTCGGTACCTTTTTCCAGATGGCAGAAGGGTGAAGAGTGTGTCTGATCAGTCACAATGCTGGTGGCTTTGTGGATGTAGCATGAGACAGACAGACAGCTCACCAGATTTTGTGCTACACTACTTGCCGTGTTTTATAGCATGGAAACAAGCCTGAGATCCATTAGCAGAGATTAATCACCAGCTGGTGCCCATTCCCGCAGCCCCGTCCCCTCACATACCGTGCAGAAAGGGGAGGCTGCCTACCTAGTAGGAGATAGGAGATTTAGGCGCACGCCACAAAATGTAATGAATCTATAATATATAGTATATGATTTTTTTTTCATGATCTCCCTTTTGTTAATGGTTATTATAATAAACAAAATTACATATATCTATATGGTCATCTACACCCTTTTTTAATTCTGTTTTTATTTATTAGGGCCTAATGAAATGTAATGCAATGTGCACCCCAAAACTTTCTCCATGATAGCACCATAATTATTGGTTCTAAATATGTAGATAAATTTTAAGACTATTCACTTAATAATAATCTATAACACAAAAGAGAGTACATTAGTCAACCTTAAAAAACTGTGTCCAGGTTTTTGTACAGTGTAGTTGGATTTCCTGTCACTCTGGGCGCCAGAGCACAATAGTATAGTGCAGAGTCTGATACAGCAGCAGAGGAGATGAGCAGATCAACTTCTTTTTTATTATCGTCAATTTTAGCAGTCATTCTTGGGGGAATGTTTGGACTTAGACTTCCACTTTGAAAAATATAAAGAAGACACTCAGGTTCCAATTTTGGATATTGTCTGTACCAGTGCAAGTAGTTCCCTGTAGGGCTGCTGGGTTTGTATCTGCAGGACAAAGTAACATCTCCACCCTCATTTACAGCTTTATGAGTGAAAACTGGGTCTACTGAATTTCCCATGGTGTCACCTGTCATAGAAAAAAGAACACAATGTTTTTAACCTTTACACAGTCAGCCACACATTTCTTAACAGTGCACAGAGTAAATAATCACTAATTTAACAATTAATGTTTCTGAAAGAACAATTATAATGTACTCACCCAGTAAAATCCACAGACACATGGATATGAAAGAGAACATCATGATTGTGGTGTATGCTAAAGAGAAATATTCTGAGAAGTTTTTGTACCTATTTTAATACATGAATACCATAAAGATTCATAAAGCTCCACCCACAGCATCACATGACAGTGTCAATTCAATACATTCAGCCTCACATGTGGAACCTGATGTAAACAGATTGGAAGTGAATGCAGGAAAACCTAATAGCGAGTCATAACATTTTAGAATGGTATATCTAAAATTAGTATGGCTACTAGGAGTAACTAGGGCAATAACATTTGTTCAGTATGTACAGTATGATAGTAGAGGTGCAGCCTAAGTCAAAGAGGTTTAAAGGTAAAAAGTAGAATTCATAATCGAAGAGGACTTATTACCATAATATAAGCAACTGCACCATCTTGTGTTCACCAAGGAGAAAAACCTTATAACACTAAGAACTGTTTACCCAACACCACACCTCTATTCTCTGTGTTACTTATTTAATATTAATCTTTACATTTAAATACCGTTTAATGACCTAGCAATCTGTGATGCATTGGACTTTTGGACTGTTTGGATACTTCCTGTACCAGTACAGCGCATGGAGTGAGTTATGTTTCCTTTAGCCATAGGATGAACATGTGTGGCAAGGTGATGGGTCCTTTTTATTGGTTTATAGCTAGTGATTCCTTAACTGCGATAGCCTATCAGAATGGTTTTGGATGATATTTAAGGCGGGTGTTACCGTACCTGGTGCACGTCGCGACAAGGACCGCCTTTACGGTGTGCGCATGAGCAGAAGTGCACGAAGTGACAAATTGATATCTGGTGGGTCAGACTGTTCACGTGTGTCAGTCGTGGAATTCGTTTCGCGCATGCGTCCTCCTGCTTGGGATTCGGTCGTGAACTGTGAGTGGCGGTACAACTCTCGTGGCACAACGATTCTTTTTAGCCCGTTTTATGGGCGTCTGACGCGGTGCTAGTGAACCATTCGAAGGCGGAAGTATTTGTCCTCTGCAGTGACGGAGGACGGCGCTGCTGTTTTTCTTCCCCGTTTTCTTTCTTTTTTTTTTTTGTTTTTTTTCTCTTCCTCTTGTGTTGATGAGCTGCTCATGGTTGTTGGTTATACCGGGCTGGCGTAGTGTGATCCCCGGTTGCTGACTGTATCAGTGGTTTGGAGTTGCCCAGCTACTGTTTGACACCCTGGTTGAGCTTCGGGTTATTTGCATCTGTGATGGTCATTGATACTATGGAGAGTGTCGTAATGTAGCTTTTGGAGAACTCTGTATTTGATATATGACCGTGGCAGTGGGCACCTAGAGTGAAGGTTTCCTCTATTTCTTTTGCTTTGTGTTTATTCTTGCTATATTTGTGTTGCTTTTGCTACTTGTTCTTTCTTTTGTGTTCGATGTAAAGAGAATTTTGCTCTTTTTATTCGTTTGTGTTTGTTTGATTATATTGTTTTTTTTGTTTGTTTATTTGGATGTGTGTGTTTTTGTTATTGAATGTAATTTTGTGTTGTCCATCTTGGGCACTGTGGGGCGGGGAGGCTAGCTAATTAGCTTTGAGTACTGGTAGTACTGTAATCGTGTGGAGTGCAGGTCGCCTGGATTTACGTTTCACTTTGTGAGTGTGTGGATGTGTGTGATGCATAAGTGCACCTGTATCACAGGTACTTCGTTTAGCCTGTCCCTTCTGTGGGGAAATCTGTGCCTATAAATTTTTTTTTTTTTTTTTTTTTTTTTTTTGTGATTCTTGTTTGATTTGATTTCTTGTGTTTTTTTTTTTGTTTTTTTTTTGTGATTTATACAGAGTGCCCTGTGTGACCCATATTGTGCGTGAATGACGATTTGATATGCAGCATTGACTGCTATGGAATGTTTTAATTATTATTTGTGAATAAAAATAAAGTTTTTGTACATTGTCCACATGTCTGTCTCTGGAGTCCTTAGCCTACATACCCGTGTGCTTCATTTGGGTTATTTCCCCGATTAATCTCGGGGTGGCGTAATCGGATCCAAACACAGTTTCTCATGGTGATAAATCTTGCAATCCCTTAGCGCTGGGCTACACATGTATAGGAGCATTGTGTTTTGTGGGAAACAGTAAACATGTGTATTGGAGCATTGTATCTTGTTAGAAACAGACACATGTATGGGAGTATTATTTTGGTGGGAACAGGATGTTAAAGAAATGTCATGTAAACATATATAAAGCATGCATCTTAGAAGCGCTTTTCTGCTCGGGTATAAAGAATAAAGTCTATTGGCCTCAACACCCCTGGTCTCCGAAGTATGCACACACCAACTTCTCTGGATCTACAAATAAAAGTTGCTGCGTGCACACCGTTTGGACTGTGTGTCCTGTGAACTATGAATAAAATTGTATTTCTTCTGTAAATGTCAGATCAGTGTGTGTATACATCTGATTTTTTTTTTTTTTTTAGATGGATAAGTAAGGCCACTGAATTGTGACTAATTACTATTTTGATAGTAGAATTATCTGAAGATTATTGGGAACAAAAGATATAATCAACTATTCAGATTATGGGAAGCACGGTAGTTTAATGGTTAGCACCTCCAGGGTCAGGGGGCGATTCCCACACTGTAAGCCCAGACAAGTTGAATCTACTTTAAAATTTTTAGGAAACTGGTTGCCTTAAAAAAAATTAAGTAATGTGTAATGAAAGCTTAGGTAAGTTTAACTTAAATGCTAAGTTTATTCAACTTGATATCTTTTATAATATAAATAATTTTGCCCAGTTATTCCACTTAGTTACTTAAAGTTTAATGCACTCAATTCGAAGTTGGTTTAACTCAAAATTGTTTGTAATATCAATTGCTTTACCTGTTTACTTAATATCTTAAGTTAAAGTGAGATTTTTTTAAATTTCTATTAAACTTATTAAACTAGAGCATTTAAATGATTTAAAATAATTTTTTTGAAAGCAAAACACAGTATATTCTTTATTTAAATTTCAAACATGAAATTCTAGAACATGTCATGTCTTAAACTTTTTTTGTTTAGTATTTAAACAGAGGTTTAATCACTGCACATTTTGTAATCAGTTGCCTGGTGGACTTCTCAGAAACAGAACCACTGACAGCTAGTTACAGTTTAGAAACTCCTGCTTTAATGGTGCAACAAGCTTAAATCACAGTACATGCTTGGCCTCTAGCAAAAGTTGTTTATTCATGTCCTAAGAAGATATTTCACATAAAACAACCTAAAAGTCTAGCAAAATCATGCCTCTGCTGTTTTAACAACTGATCTTTCTGGTGCTTCGCCATGTGAATTATTACAGCAGGTAATGCCCAACTGATTGATTATAGTCAGTACCTTAGAATCACATAAAACTGGTATGATACGAGGCACATTCTCTGAACTCTGGTTTGCCCCATTATCATTGTGTGGAAACGTGAGAAAGTATATTGTGACATTTGTTTTGAACAAATAAATAAATAAATAAATAAATAATGGGAGCCCATTATGATGTGTAACGGGCTTGACCCTATGTGCACGGGCAGCACCATAAAGCATGGACACGAGGCCAGGTCATTTATTTAGGAAAATTTATTCAGGTCATTTATTTACAGGGAAAAAGGGTAATTTATTTAGCAAAAATAGAGAAGGAAATAAAGGGAAAGGAATGTGGTGCACATGCTGGTCTGGTGGGCAGTGCCCCGCTGGCATGCGGGCTGGTGAGCGGTGGGCAGCGGACAGAGTGGCAGTCTGGAGTATGCAGAGATAGCGCTCCTGCACTCTCCCATGACGGTGACCTCTTCCGCTGAATGCAAGCCAAGACCGCCAGCTCCCAGCTCTCTCTGGGCGCCTCTTTTCATAGTTTGAATTTTGGGCGCCAGCTCACCTATACGCAGCTTGAGCATTACCTGCTGAATAAAGTTGAAAGTGTTTTTTTATGCACTTGGGGAAGTCCAAGTACAGGGCATACATCAGTCCAAAAAAGACACAGAAGGTCTGAGGCATGTTGGCCAGTTTATCCATCACCACACTTCCTTCCAAGATGATACCCACTCTGGATGGGTTGAACTGAGTTTTTTCTTGATCAATGCAGAGGATTCCCACTGGAGTTTTACTGTACAAGTTCTTATTAGTTACATCCTAACAGAAAAAAAACAGATTGACAAAGAGACTATATACTGTATTTAGGCAGTTAGATAATGCAGTCTTGTCCAACAAAGCGTACCTCTATTTACCTCCACCTCTTTATAATAAAATATAAACTGCACTGTCCTTAATTTGACTTTATCAACTTCCATAATTGGATCTGTACATTGATTCTACTAGTTGCAATTGCTCTTCTCTCCCATGTACCCTAGTCTCCTCCCTCCTTTAAAATGAAAAAAAAAAAGGTCAATCTCTATTGCCCATTCTCAGAGTAGTAGACAGTGAGGAAAAAATGGGTTAAGCCTATTCAAATCTTTTCATTTTTTAGGTTGTCAAATCAATAATGCAAATATTCCAAATTGTTTTAAGTTAACTTTGTTTGGCAATAAAAAAAATGGAATTCAAGGACTGGAAAAATACTGAATGATGATTAAATTATTCTGAAAAGACAAAAAAGGTTTTGTAACTATGCACCTGCAAAAATAACAGATTAAGATCTTACAGTGCAGGTCTTCAAGAAGGCAGAAGGATTACCCCCCAAGATGACTGGCAGTCCCCGAAGACGAAGGTACTGGTTATCTGTTGGCTCAGTGCTCTGGAACATGGTCCATAGGAATACACTCTTTTCCCGTAATTTGGCAATAAAGTCCTACATTTTTCTGGGGAAATTCTGTTTAGAATAAAACATTAGAATAACTCAAAAAATATACTCTAAAAAATGCTGGGTTGTTTCTGTAAATACCTGGTTGGGTTATTTTGACCCAATAACTGTTTTATTCTTTATTCTCTGGTTTCTCTAAACTTCCTGCAAAATGTTCAAAATATTACTGTTAATGTGTCACAAAGTGTAGTTTTAAGAGTTGTTTAGGAGAGAATGCATGTGTGTACAGCTCAAAACCTCCATCGGTTATTAAAGATAGCGTCTATTTAAAAAAAACGCGCATACTAACGGAATCACTAAAAAAGTTTAAAAAATAAATAAATAAAACAAATGAACCTGCACTTTACCTTTGAAAATAATCGCAACAGCAGAGTTTCTGTGTAGAGCAGAGTGTGTGTGTGTCTGTATGTGTGTGTGAAGCTGAGGGGGGGAGGGCGTGTAAAGGCGAGAGAGTGTGTGTGTGTGTGTGTGTGTGTGTGTGTGTGTGTGTGTGTGTGTGTGTGGGGCACGGTGTCAAATTGCACGCGCCCATACATAAGAGAGAGAGAGAAAATTAATCTTTAGCCTCTAATGAGACTTGTTTTTGCTTTATATGAACGCACACACGTGTGTTATAATAAACAGTACATGTGCGCTGTACACACGCTTAGAAACACAAAATAAAATATGTTTTACATGCATACACTGGTCACAGTAAACAGTAAACGCGTGCACGGATGTTGATATCAGTGAGAGACGAGCAATAAGACCCAGCGGGGAGACAATTACCCACAATTCCGCAGCACATGAGAGAAAAAAACATTGGCTCAGTTGTGATCACGTGACGCTCGGAATCAAAACAAGAAGCGCATGCGTGCTACATGATACTCGGTACTCGTAATCCAAGACTTGTTCATTTTTTAAGTCAAAATTTATTAGAAATCTTTGCTCGTCTTGTGGAACACTCGCAAACCGCATTACTTGCAATCCAAGGTTCCACTGTATATATATTCATAATATACGTTTCACAAATGCAAAACACAATTCACAGATTTACAACTGTGTACAAAATTTTTTAAATTTTAAAATTCATGAGTGTATCATGGGCTGTGAATGGATTTGTGTGTGTGTGTTTTTGAGACTTTGCTGGCTGTAGCGTGGGTCACTCTTTAACCAATCAGATATGAACTCACCATTCAACCAATCACAGCCCTCCTGGAGTGCAGCACTCAAGTAGCTCAGCTTTGCACACCTTTTGTGCAATCTGAGTTAATTACAACAGAAATGAAGCTTTACCCTCTCAAACCAGCATGGCGAACCAAGAACAAGATGCATGTCTAAGTTATTCCTTTATTTCATAATGTTTCATTAATGAACTTTGCAGAAAATAACACAGCTAACCACTTTATCATCTTTATAAACACTTCACCCTCATTACATGTTTGTCAATCAAGACAGTCACAGTTAAAGTTTTTAATTTGGAGAAAAGATGTTTCTATGGGTTACAGGTTGTTCTGATATATCTAAATGCCACCAGATTTGCTTTTATTTTCATTAACAGCTCAAATGTGTATAACATACAGCTGGATTAAAGCTGCACGATTTCAGCATTTTCTTGTAAATGGCAATTTCGATTCAAGCAGTCGTACGATCTAATTCCTAAATAACAATGTTTTTGCGTGATCTCGCGAACTTCAAAAAAAATAAAATAAAATCATAGCTTATTTTTTTTCACCCATATCTTGTTAAACTTTTTTTTTTTTTTTTTTTTTTTTTTTTGCCCCACATTTTAATTTTTTTCAAGGTGGAATTTTTTTTTTCCTCCAACGTTAATTTTTTTCCATCCATGTCCTTTTAGGGGCTCAGTAGTAGCAAGCTTACATAATTTGTAGTCTTTTCTGAATATAACATGTTTAATTACATTTAACAGACAGTTAACAAAACCTTATTTTTTGCACTGTTGTACAATTAGTATTAGTAGTCTATGAACTGCAAAAATGTTAATGCAGCGATATGTTAGCATTGAAACATAGTTGGTAAATTTATTTCTAAGAAAGAACTTAAATAAATTAACACTGCTGTCAATAATTACAAACACATGTAGGTATCAATAAAACAATCAATACGTACCCAGATGCTACTACAAAGCAAGACGTGCTCTCTGTGTCTGCTTAATTGCTTCCTGAATACAGGTCACATGACACAACTCCTTATTTACACTTTTCTTAAAGGGGCCACAACCCAACTATGTACAACAGTAACAAAACAAACACACATAAGTCACAGAATTCATATACTGTATCTAGGTCATTTAATTACAATGGATGGTACATGTGCCGAAGAAGTAACTAGAAGAATAGGAATTGCAAAGAGTGCATTTAATAACATAAAATCTGTTCTAACATCTAATAAAATCACACATCACACTAAAAAAGATTTAGAATTTTAAACTGTTATGTTATATCTCCCCTATTATATGGAAGTAAAACATGGACATTGCGTAAAAATGTTATTGACAAATTAGATGCCTTTGAAATGTGATGAAATGTGATGTGAAACATCCTAAAAATTTTATGAAAAGAAAGAAAAACAATTGATGAATTACTCCTGATATTAGGACAGAAAAGAGCCCTTGTGCTAAACATTATGAAAAGTAAAAACTGTTTTTTTTTTTTTTTTTTTTTTACATAGAAACTTTCAAATAAAACTATTAGAAGAATTAATTCAAGGGAAAAGAAGCAGAGGAAGACCTAAAAGACAATTGCTTGATAATATTTTATGTTTCAATCACACATCATATGAACAATACAAATGAGCAGCACGGAACTGAGTACAATAGCAACTCATGACCTCCAACCTCCAACGTGAAGATGGAACTGGATGGTGATGATTTTCCCAGCTTTTTAAACTAGCTTTAGTTTGTTTTAGGCATGTGTTAACTAACTATATAAACAATATGTATTTATGAACTTTCCAGCTGCTTGAAAAGATTGAAAAAAAATCTGTAAAACCAAGTCACTTAAAATTTAAATATAGCACTTAAGTGGAAATACAAAAAAACTTAGATGAAGTTTGTGATGGCAGCGTCATGGTCAAACATTGTAAAAAGCGTTAGAGTCAGACAAAATGGGAAATGACACAATCCTGTGGAAAATGTAGCTCAGGATTTATAATTAGTGTCTGTATGTTGCCCTAAAGAGCATGTCATGCAATCATATAGTAAAAAAAAAGTATGTCATGTTTAGCTGAATTAGCACTCTGCCCATAAATCCATGCTACTCCTTAGAACGATTTGTGGGTCTACATTAACGATGGTACGGTTTAAAAAATTTTTGTGTTTTGTTGCACATTAAATTTTTTGCACATGTCTGCACAAGTGGATTGACAGATAATGTTAAATCAATGTGTTAGAAAGTGCTACCAGTGTTAAAGCGATACGGAATATATTATGTCAGGGAATGTTGCAGTGCTTCAACAATTTAAAACTATATAAAAGACATATTGAAAAAGTAGCATGGTCTGATTTTTTTTGTTTGTTTGTTTGTTTGTTTGTTTGTTTTTTGCATAGTCTGATTTAATTATACATTTTTGCAACTGTACGTAAATTCTGTAAGAGCAGACATCATTAAATGGTGGACCACATTTTTTCGGGACCCTGATGCGTTTCTGATAATGCTTAACTGTAAATGAGAAAAATTTATATACCAGTAACCTAGCACTTTTTCTCCTTGAGATTTGCATGGCTATACGTGTCACTCAACTTAACCAATCAACGCTAACTGTAGTTTATCATGTATAGAGTGAGCGGCGTTTAAGAGTGGTTGCCAAATGCCATAAATGTAAAATGTAAATATGATGTTTATTCTTCCTGTGAGAAGTTTCAAGCCAATTTGCCTGATTTCGAAATTGTGGCGATAATAGATAGCAAAAATGTGAAGCACCACTATGAGAAAAAACATGAATAGTTTGTGCAAACATATCAGCAGCAGTCCCAAGTAAATGTGTGTAAAATACTCGAACTGAGAATTCAGTATGGCAGAGTCCTTTTGCATTCATTTACAGCTCAGCAGCATTCAAATAAAGATTTGAATTCCATACAAATATGAGGAAATATAAGGCAAATAATTATATTGTCCACATCTTTAACATAAGTACTGAAAACCGATAATAAATATTATTGAAATGATATGGAAATTTTAAATTTTTACAGACCTACAATGACTGCATAGAGTATATAGAGATCTGAATCCTAACAGAAAACATGAAATTTGGATCCCGACTCTAAAAGAAAATTTTATTGACCTTCTTAATTTTTCCTTCCTTCCATCTAAATCTCTAAAATTGTATTAAACTCTTTATAAATAGTGTTTTTTATATAATGCTTAAATGAATAGAGTCACCGAGGCATGATTAAATCACTTAAAGTTCCTCTTGATGTAATATAAAAAAGGAATCTGGATTCATATTTTTAATATTGCTTGCACCATTGCACATTATACAGTATATGTTATCACTTCAGCCTTTGTAACTGCAGGACACAGTAACATTATTACCTTCATCTACAATTTTGTGACTAAGAAGTGGCTCTATCGGATTTGCCATGGAGTCATCTGTCACAAAGTAAAGAGTATATTGTTTTATTTTTAAATAATAAAGAATAATAAAGTGTTACTTAAATCATACTCACACTTTTGCTATTATTTACTAACTTTTATAACTAGTTCATGCCTTATTCAGAATAATAAAATGTTATTTGTTTTATTTTTAAATAATAAAGAATAATAAAGTGTTACTTAAATCATACTCACACTTTTGCTATTATTTACTAACTTTTATAACTAGTTCATGCCTTATTCAGAATAATAAAATGTTATTTGTTTTATTTTTAAATAATAAAGAATAATAAAGTGTTACTTAAATCATACTCACACTTTTGCTATTATTTACTAACTTTTATAACTAGTTCATGCCTTATTCAGAATAATAAAATGTTATTTGTTTTATTTTTAAATAATAAAGAATAATAAAGTGTTACTTAAATCATACTCACACTTTTGCTATTATTTACTAACTTTTATAACTAGTTCATGCCTTATTCAGAATAATAAAATGTTATTTGTTTTATTTTTAAATAATAAAGAATAATAAAGTGTTACTTAAATCATACTCACACTTTTGCTATTATTTACTAACTTTTATAACTAGTTCATGCCTTATTCAGAATAATAAAATGTTATTTGTTTTATTTTTAAATAATAAAGAATAATAAAGTGTTACTTAAATCATACTCACACTTTTGCTATTATTTACTAACTTTTATAACTAGTTCATGCCTTATTCAGAATAATAAAATGTTATTTGTTTTATTTTTAAATAATAAAGAATAATAAAGTGTTACTTAAATCATACTCACACTTTTGCTATTATTTACTAACTTTTATAACTAGTTCATGCCTTATTCAGAATAATAAAATGTTATTTGTTTTATTTTTAAATAATAAAGAATAATAAAGTGTTACTTAAATCATACTCACACTTTTGCTATTATTTACTAACTTTTATAACTAGTTCATGCCTTATTCAGAATAATAAAATGTTATTTGTTTTATTTTTAAATAATAAAGAATAATAAAGTGTTACTTAAATCATACTCACACTTTTGCTATTATTTACTAACTTTTATAACTAGTTCATGCCTTATTCAGAATAATAAAATGTTAACTCACCTAGTGAAAGCCACAGACACATGAATATGAAGGTGAACATGATGAATGCTTTTAAATAAATAAAAGTATTCTTTATATACTCTATGTTAACATCATGAAGATTTATGAAGCTCCACTCCACACATCATATGACAGTGTCATCAACCTTGCTGAAAGACTTGCAATCCTTACTAAAGCACTCTGGCTATACTGTATATTCAGCTTCAGTTAGAGAACCTAGCTGAAATATAATTTGAATAAATGCAATCAAGAATCATGAACTGCTAATAGAACTTGATAATCACACGTACAGTACATATACAGTTTATGTAATTGAAATAATATCAAATCACAATTTACAAATTGAACCAGTCAGTGACTTAAATACAAATTACATACAGTATATCACTCATGTCTCTACGTTTAGTTAAACCAGTTTTCTATTTAGGTTTAAACTAGGTTTAGAAGTTTGAACTGAACTTAACATTTAAAAATCATCAGCTTGATGTAGTCTGTCTTCGCATTTCATTTTGTGTTCAAATAATTAAATGCAGCAGTAATGCTGCAAGTACATCCAGAACAAAGAATTGATTGGGTTTTTCACAGCATCTGATCCAAAATGTCTGATCCATAGTATCTGATTCACTAGGTGAACCTGACACCACAGACTACAGAAGTCAGTGATCAGTGCAAGAAGACATGAATGACATATTAACAAATCAACTTTGATTTTGATTTCATGAAACCCCACTTATTGAGATTGATGGATGAAATTCTAAAAACACAGGAAAAACTTTAGAAAATATATAACTGGTGAAGTGATGAGGAATTAAGAAATATGCATTTTGAAACAGTTCCCTTGAAAACAAGATTTTCAGATGGCATGGAAAATACTGTTATTCATTCATTTGGAGCAACGCTGAAAATGTTATAAGTCCTAATCTGGTCAAACTGGAACCTCTGAAAGATATATTCAGGCTGCTGGAAGATATTTTGAGAACAACACTTTCATGGTGAGAGCAGGAGTAGGTGCTATTATAGCCACTAAAGGAAAGTCAGCAGTGAAAATAATATATCAATAGCCAAACCTATTATTTTTATTTTATTATTTTTTATTTTACAAATTTTACCTCAAACACTTTATCCTAAATCTATGAGTATCTCTTGCATGTCTATGTATACAGTATATTTTAGAAATTTGCACACTCTATATAAATGTTTAAGAACGATGACTCTAGAGTCAGTTTTCCATTATTAGTGTAACTCTTTTTTCTTTTCTTTTTTTCGTAATCTGTACAAAAAGTTGCCACCCTGGTTTGAACCTGGTAAGTCCCTGTCAGTTTGAAGTTTTAATCTTTTCCACACATCATGGGTTTCCTCTAGGTTTCTCAGTATCCTCTCACCTCTCAAACAACACTGGTACGGTATGTGGATTGACTGCTCTAATTTGCCTCAACATGTGAATGAGTGTGTGCATTTGTGTAGGTATAAGTTTGTTTTATGAGTAGCACACCAGCTGAAGAAAATAAGCGTTATTTTAACACGTACAATCACTTACTTTCTCTCTGAGAGCTATAGAAAGGTACTGATAATGACTGGGATTTAAAGGGTCTGTATTGTTTTACACCACAAACTGATAATTGTGTCCGTGACTTATCTGTGAAATCTTTGTATTTCAAGTCGTGTACAAGGTTTACAAAGATTTATACACCTATAAGGTAAGCCTAAGCTCCTGTGTTTGGCTATTTTCATTAGAATTTGTTATCTAAATAGACATTTGACATACACAGTAAATGCTAACAGACGTTTATCATTATTCAACAGGAAGTTAAGTAACAGAGCAATATTACTACAAGCATCATCATGTTAGAGTTATGCAGATTAACATTTTGCAGCATGATAAAACTTTAAACACATGTTGTTATCTGATCTGATGATCACCTCAGTCCAAATCTTTTGATTTGTTTGACAATGCAATGCTTTTCATTCATAATATTTTATCCTAGCCAAACTCCCTGCAGATAAACAGTGCAGAGTCATGTTTCTAGCTAAAGCTAATGTTTAATATTCTATCAAAAATATGAAGCATATCACCACAACTGTATAATTTTTCTGGCTTTACCGTATGTTTTGACTGTTGCTTCAGATCTTATCTCAATTGTGTGCTTAATGAGTGAGTCAATCCAATTTATTTGTAACCTCACAGCACTTTGTGCACAGATTCATTGCAGACATATATGTAGTTCACACATTATACAACAACATACAAGCAACAAGGTGTAAAAGAATATTAAGACTAGGTAAAAAAAAATACAAAAATAAATAATAATAATACTCAAACTTATGATACACTGTTTGCAATAGTGCAGTTTGGTAAAAATCCAAAAATTGCACTTTAAGATGCACTATTAATTAATTAATTCATCTTCATCTAATTCATCAGGGATATAGGAAACAAGGTGGGGTACACCCTGGACAAGATGCTAATGCTAATCCATTGCACAGCACACACACACACATTACGGACAATTTGGGAATGCCAGTTAACCTAATCTGCATGTCTTTACACTGTGGGAGGAAACTTATAGGGAGAACATGCAAACTCCACACACATAAACCCAAGGTGGAAATCAAACCCAGACCCGGGAGTTGAGGCCACAGTGCTAACCACTACGCCACCATGCTAAGGTGCATTAATGAGGTAAAAATGTTTCAAATAAAAAATGTGAAATAAATAAAAATGTCTGAATGTATAAATATATATAAAATGTTTCAAAATAAAATGTACAGTTTTGTACCTGAGGCTCCAATAATGAAAGTGAACTCCAAATAACAAACAAATCTCCTCTTAAATTGAGCTTCCAGCTACGTAACATATAATCAATCCCTGATATCCATTATTACCCAAATGGGAATGGGTTCTGTGTTGAGTCTGGTTCCTCTCAAGGTTTTTTCCTGTTGCTATCTCAGGGAGTTTTTCCTTGCCATCGTCACCCATGGTTTGCTCATCAGGGACAATCTAATAATTTAGGCTCACACAGTAAATACTCATTTTCATAATTTTATTTTGATTCTGTAAAGCTACTCATTTGAATGAGTAGGCTCTTTATATACCTTGCACCTAAAATCTAACACTTGTATAAATAGATTTGTTGTAGATATATTCAGTGTAAATGCTTAAAAAGAACTATGGGTATGCAGTGTGGATTAGGACATGGTATTTTCTTCAGTTTCTAGTCCTGTAGGTTTCTTGAGATTATTGTTGGGTGTTTGAAATCTTATCCAGTGTTCCATTATTATGCCATTACTCACCCCAAAAACTGAACAGTGTTAACAGATCTTTGCACAACTTTATGACATGTTGAAGGAATTTTACTGGGCCATAACATTTTTCTATACTGTACATACTGAAAGAGCACACAAAGGGAGGCAAACTTGGAATTTCTTACATTTGTCACTTTAAGTATTGTGATTTTTAAAGATGTCATATGGTTTTGCATGCCGTGATGGGCGTTTCTCTTTGTTTTTGTTTCCTTTGCAGCTGCTACAATGTGAGGTGGTGTGTGTAATCAGACCCATCGTTCTTGTGTGGAGGTCACAGTGGCTTTGTTCTACTAAACCAATGTTTTTTGTAAGAGTGACTAAAACATCCTATAATAAAGTTTTATGTAACATTAAATAAGGCATTAAATATGAATTTCAGATATCTTTCCAAAAACAAACCTGCAAAGACACACATAATAGAAATGTTAAATATCAAGCACAATAAATAAATGAGAGCTTTTAACAACTGCTTTTAACAACTGTCGTTGTCGCAAAGCAGCTTTACACAATCAAAACATTTAAATGTTTTGATTGTGTAAAGCTGCTTTGCGACGACAGTTGTTAAAAGCGCTATACAAATTGAAATGTGTTAAACAAAAAGAAGTAAAGTTGTGTTAACTAGCTAGTGTTAGCTGAATAGCTTTATACAATTAGCACTGAAGTCGCAGAAAACACCTTGTACTGTATTTCAAGTAAATTAATTAAAAGCTGTATGCTTTATTAAGCATGCTAGCTTGTTATCTGCTCAGCTCTGCCAACTCTCACATTCCTTATCTGAACTGATCTGCAACAAAGGCAAATCTTACAAAAAGAATGTGTTACAATAGACTTCTGAGTTTTAACCATAAGTAGATTCTTTTATTCATTCATGGTTGTTTGCTTGTTTTATTTAAGTCCATTATTGCACTATTGCTTTCCCACATCTCCCAGTTTAAGTTTGAGCTCAGCTTACTTTCACTGTATCCCTGTCAGTTTTCTTTGGCTTTTATGTTTTTCATAACCTCTGTCTCCCGGGACTCTGGATCTCTGACCAGGATAAAGTGCTTACTGTCACGAACTGCTATTAAGCACAGTTTGGGCAGATGTAATCGCCGTGGGCACAGAGGGCAGACATAAGCACAGAGGGGCTGTTTTAACATAAAAGTCTTTTATTTTTAACAAAATGAAACAAACAAAACATACACACAAGCTCTTGAACACACACACAGTCTCTTGCAGCTTACTCAATCTCTTTTAGCATATACGGACCCCTAGAGCTGACACAAAGCCTTAGAGCTGAAGAGACATCAGAGACAGGGCAACTTCAAGAAACTAGAAGGAGACACACTAAAGGCTGAACTGACCGAGGTTAAGGGAACACTAGAATCTGAGGAACATACTAAAGGACAAGGGAGACCTACTAGAGGCTGAGGAGACACAATAGAGACACTAGACGAGAGGAAACATAAATAATAATAAAAAAACACAGCACAGTACTCACATAAATCACAGAAATACATCACATTCAGAGCCCATATAAGTCAAGTCAAGTCAAGTCAAGTCAAGTCAAGTCAAGTCAAGTCAAGTCAAGTCAAGTCAAGTCAAGTCAAGTCAAGTCCCCACACTTGACAGTATTAACGCTTGACCCAGTTTCCCAGAACAACCAGCTATTTATAACAACACTAATGAGCTACCTCGGTTCAGGTGAGCTCCGTCATCACCTGACCGAGGTGCCTTTTGGGAAACTGAGTCAACTAACAAAACTACAGAAAAACAAAAATGTGCACACAGTGCCCTCTAGGGGTGGACCCTTACACATACTAAAGAGGAATAATTAAATTAGTTAATATGTCAAAACGTCATTGATGTGTCAAAAAAGGCTCTTTATTCCATCAGTAAAAATACAGAAAAAGTCATAATATATACTTTTTTTTAATTAAAAGAAATTCAAAAACATTGTTAGAACTGCTTTCCCTGTCAGAGTTTTTGTACAGTGCAGGTGGATTTCCTGTCACTGTGGGCGCCAGAGCACAGTAGTATAGTGCAGAGTCTGATACAGCAGCAGAGGAGATGTTCAGATCCACTCGTTTATTATCAATAATTTTAGCAGACATTTTTTGGGGGGTGTTCGCACTTCTGAAAACATCTCCCATTTCAGAAATATAAAGAAGGAACTCGGGGTTAGATTGTGGATCTTGCCTGTACCAGTGCAGGTAGTTGTTTGTTCCACCACTGAGTATTTTGTAGTCACACGACAGCATAGCATCATCACCTTCATCTACAGTTTTATGAGTGAAAATTGGCTCTACTGAATCTGCCATGGAGTCACCTGTCATAGAGAAGAGAACACAATGTTTTTAAGCTTCACACCCAAACTCTCCATGTTCTAATCATGACTCAGACTAATTAATCATTAATTTAACACTTAATTAAAAAGTTAATGCAAACTCACCAAGTGAAAGGCAAAGACACATTAACATAAAAGTGAACATGGTGAATGGTTTTAGCTGAATTCAAATATTCTGAGCTCTTTCTGTACTCTAAAATGTTAAGATCATAAATCTCTATGAAGCTCCACCCCACAGCGTCACATGACAGTGTCACCAATGTTACTGGGAGAGTAACATTGCAGCGACCTGGATTTACATTCTGGCTTAAAATTTAGCAAACACATTTATTAATGTGATGATGTACGTGTAGCATGATTATCAACTTTTTTTAAATATAATCTAATAATTATATTATTACACACATTCACCTTGCAAAGTTAATGCTCAGTATTACACAGTATTGCTCAGTCACAAAGGCTCACCTTGCCTGCCTTTGTGACTATGTTTTTGTCTAGGGTCCTGTGTTTGCAGTTGGCCTGAACCTTTGCTTGACTATTGTTTTGTTTTTTGTTTTTCATATTTGTCACGTAAATGATTAAGATCATCAAACAAATTTTAATATTACGCAAAAATATGATTTCATTTATTAAGGAAAAAAAGTGGCCAAACCTTCCTGACCCTATGTGAAAAAGTAATCCCCCCCACCTTGCTAAATCATGAACGAACTGTGATTTTTGGAAAGCTGAGTTAAATTTAATTTTCCACACTCAGACTACCCACTCTGCCACCATGCTATGGTCCATTAATGAGGTGAAATGTTGCAAAATAATAAGAGTATACTATTTCCACAACCCGAATTCCGGAAAAGCTGTGACGTTTTTTTACATTTTGGCGTAGCATCTCCTCTTCTTTTCAAAACAGTTTGGAAACATTGAGGTTATGAGTTTCTGGAGTTTTGGTGTTGAAATTTGCTTCCATTCTTACATGATGTAGGTTTCCAGTTTCTGAGGAGAGTGTTCTCATCTTTGACATATTTTTTCAGTTTAATTATGCACCTATACACCTATTTGGTTCATCTGGACTGCATCTGGATTGCAGGCGGGCCAATTCAGCACCTGGACTCTTCTACTGCGCAGCCATGCTATTGTAATAGTTGTAGTACAGTTGTGGTTTTGCATTGTCCTGCTAAAATACACAAGGCCTTCCTTGAAGTACATGTCGTCTAAAACCTTTACATACCATTCAGCATTCATATTGCCTTCCAAAACATGCAAGCTGCTTATAACGTATGCACTTTTGTACCACCATCAGAGATGCTGGCTTTTGAACTGAACGCTGATAGGTCTTCCTCCTCTCCTCTTCCTTCTCACGGCGTCCACGATTTCCAACAGGAATGTCAAATTTGGACTTTTCGCTTTGAAACGGTCTTGGCCCACAGGACTGGGCCCATTTAATAATGTCATACAACAAAGGTCTTTGGTCTTGTCCATTATGCACAGAGATTTTTCCAGTTTCTCTGAATCTTTTTGATGATGTTATGCACTGTAGATGATGAGATTTGCAAAGCCTTTGCAATTTGATGTTGAGAAACGTTGTTAAAGTATTCTACAATCTTTTTATGCACTCTTTCACAGATTTGAGTGCCTCTGCCCATCTTTACTTCTGAGAGACTCTCTTTGACATCTGTTTTTTAGCTAATCCCATCACAGCCTGATGCTAGATATTCTCCCAGCTGAATGTTTTCAAAATTTGTTTATTTAGTGCATAAAAGTGTAACATTGCTCCATTTAAACTTTACTTTACTTTATTTAAACATTAGTTTTGTTCTCTGTGTTCTATTGTGAATAAAATATTGGCTTTTTATATTAATAAGTAATGTTTTTTTCTGGAATTCGGGTTGTATGTACATACATAATACCGGTGGGAAAATAAATTTTACATGCTATGCACTAGCAAGTTGTACTATTAATTAAAAAAGACAATAAAAGTACATGAACTTATCAGTTTGATTATGTTGAAAACAGAATGTTTATGAGCCTGTTTATAGTGATGTCAGCTCCCTCTGGTCAAAGTTATTGTAAAGACTAATTTCTGTCGCGAAAAATGACTTTCTGTAGCATTCTTTGTCAGAGCGTAGATGAAGTTTTCTTGCTGAAAGTGCTCCACTGTTTAGCCAGTAAGTTGTGGAGGGAATGTGATGAGTTCTTATGATGGTTTGAACTGTTTGTTTACCATTCCTCTCTCCACCACTAACTCCAAGCACTCCAGGGATGTCCCCAATATTGAGCTAGCTTTCTTGATGTTGATTTTCCTGGTATCACTACGTCTGATGCTACTCCCCCAACAGATAGCCACAAAAATATTGCACTTGCAACAACAGAATAAATAAAGATCTGTAACATTTTCCTATAGACATTAAAGGACCTTGGCTTTCTCAAGAAGCGTCTGCACTGTCTGTGTTGCATTTTCAGTCGAATCTGTTGTCAATGTGAACTCTGTCATCTGCACCTACCACCTCCACCTCCTTACACAGACTGTAGACTGTTTTAGGTGTAGTGCTAGTCCTCCTGATGTCTATATCCATCTCCTCTGTCTTGGCCACATTAGGAATGAAGTGGTTTCTCTTGCACTAATCCACAAAACTAGCATATACCTGGCACTGGGATTTTCTCTTAGGTACTATGAGTACAATTAATTATTATTCCATTAACTCAGCTCTTGTGTGTTGTGAAATGCAAAGTTTTCTGCAAAGTTTGTATGCTGACTGCCACTCAGTGCCAAATTCATGTGAAGTAGACTCAGTTCTGACAATAGTTAAATTTTTTTTGTCAGTGTAGAAATTGTAGTTAATCTGTCAGCACAGACAAATTACAGAATAGGTGAATGTAAACATGTAAACAGCTCCATCTTGTGAGAAAAGTATGGCTCTGCTCCAGTCATGTGTAGTGCTTTTTGTACAGTGTAGTTGTGTTTCCTGTCACTGCAGCAGAGGAGATGAACAGATTCACTTTTGGATTCATTTCATCAACTGTCACAGAAAATTGTGGAAGAGGTGGTTGAGCCTGTGTGACATATCCACTGTTTTTATCAATCAGCAGCAGAAATTTAGGGCTCGATCCAGGTTTGTGTTGATACCAGTGGAGATCTGTAACTGATCCAGTATATGTGCAGGACAGTGTGGTGTTACTGCCTCCAGTTACAGATACAGCTTCTTGGTCTGGTTTAATGCTGCTGTCCGCAGCCTTTGCTAGAAATACAATAAAATATCAATAAAATCAATATAAAAGTTTTATTACATTACTAAAAACCATAATAGTAAACAAAGATTCATATAAATGCTTACCAATATTAGCAATAATGAAGAAAAGCAGGAGGAGTAACATTTTCTTCTGAGTGTTTAGTTCAGACCCCTTTTTCTAGAAATGATTGCCACTGTTATATATTAAACATGCCTCATGACTTAACTCCACCTACTATTCATGACAACTTTATGCATATCTATGATAACTCTCATTCATTTTTTGCCATAGCATAGCCCCAATTACCACAAAAAAAATTGTGTTATCAAATAAAATTTTTACTTAACCTCCAAATAAACATTTTCCCCATAATAATTAAATGTGTCCCACAAAACCATGGATTAATGAAAATGGAAATAAAAAAAAATTGAAAATAATGCACCAGAAAAATTCAGACATAATCACCAGTTTTTAAATAATTATTTTTCATATTTTTCTTCTATTTTTCTTATATTTTTTTATTATATCTTCTTATACTGTATATTTTGTATTTCGTATTATACAGATAATTTAAATATTTTAGTTTTATTCTTTCTTAGTTAAATTTGTTCTTTCTTAGTTAAATTTATATTTAACTAAGAAAGAACAGTATAAGTATAATTCATATATATATTATTTATAGATTATTAGGAACACCATTCTAATACGGTGTTTGACCCCCTTTCGCCTTCAGAACTGCCTTAATTCTATGTGGCATTGATTCAACAAGGTGCTGAAAGCATTCTTTAGAAATGTTGGCCCATATTGATAGGATAGCATCTTGCAGTTGATGGAGATTTGTGGGATGCACATCCAGGGCACGAAGCTCCTGTTCCACCACATCCCAAAGATGCTCTATTGGGTTGAGATCTGGTGACTGTGGGGGCCATTTTAGTCCAGTGAACTCATTGTCATGTTCAAGAAACCAATTTGAAATGATTCGAGCTTTGTGACATGGTGCATTATCCTGCTGGAAGTAGCCATCAGAGGATGGGTACATGGTGGTCATAAAGGGATGGACATGGTCAGAAACAATGCTCAGGTAGGCCGTGGCATTTAAACGATGCCCAATTGGCACTAAGGGGCCTAAAGTGTGCCAAGAAAAGATCCCCCACACCATTACACCACCACCACCAGCCTGCACAGTGGTAACAAGGCATGATGGATCCATGTTCTCATTCTGTTTACGCCAAATTCTGACTCTACCATTTGAATGTCTCAACAGAAATCGAGACTCATCAGACCAGAACATTTTACCAGTCTTCAACTGTCCAATTTTGGTGAGCTCGTGCAAATTGTTGCCTCTTTTTCCTATTTGTAGGGGAGATGAGTGGTACCCGGTGGGGTCTTCTGCTGTCGTAGCTGTTACGATATTGAATTTGTTTTGTGTCTGGTTAGGTGTGCTAAGTCTCTAGTGGTGGGAGGGGGTATTTTTTTCTCTTGTTGTTGCAGGTCCCCACCTCTTCAGTGTACCTGCAATCTATTGGTTGCTGCCCTGCCTGCCCTTTGTTGGTCCCGCCTCCTGCCAGATGATTGGGTATCCAGGAAACCCAGAGGCCTACTTAAGGCCTTCGGACAACTATACTTTAGACCATGTCTTTGCTTACTGTTTTTCTGTTGCTAATTTGTAAAATTATATTGTGTATGACCTCGTGCTACGTTTCCGACTACGTTTTTGTGTTTGCCCTTGTTTGGTTCTGGTTGCCCGATTGTAAATACATTTTGTATATATTTGTACATAGTTTTGTAATTGGTGGCTTAGTAGGGAGTCGACGCCATTTTGTTTACACCCTGTTCTCTCTTGGTTTGTGGTTAGCAAGGGAGTAAGGGAAGAACTTTGTATTTTCTTTTCTTTAGTTTTGGTGCAGGTTAGTTGTTTCACGTTGGTACTAGGTAGAGGGCATTTTGTTTATTGTTTTGGCCTTGTCGGCTTCTGAAGCTCACGGCCACCTTTTGGGGATTTGCTTGTTCACTGTTTGTAAATAAACACTAAGCAAACGCATTTTAGGTCTCACCCCCTTTTTCCTTTCTTTTCTTTTCTTTTTCATTCCTGTTACGGCCCGACCTAGACCGGGGCGTAACAGTAGCCCATCCGCCTCAAGGTTGTGCGTGTTGTGGCTTCAAAAATGCTTTGCTGCATACCTCGGTTCTAACGAGTGGTTATTTCAGTCAAAGTTGCTCTTCTATCGGATTGAATCAGTCGTCTCATTCTCCTCTGACCTCTAGCATCAACAAGGCATTTTCGCCCACAGGACTGCCGCATACTGGATGTTTTTCTCTTTTCACACCATTCTTAGTAAACCCTAGAAATGGTTGTGCGTGAAAATCTCAGTAACTGAGCAGATTGGGAAATACTCAGACCGGCCCGTCTGGCACCAACAACCATGACACGCTCAAAATTGCTTAAATCACCTTTCTGTCCCATTCTGACATTCAGTTTTGAGTTCAGGAGATTGTCTTGACCAGGACCACACCCCTAAATGCATTGAAGCAACTGGCATGTGATTGGTTGATTAGATAATTGCATTAATGAGAAATTGAACAGGTGTTCCTAATAATCCTTTAGGTAAGTGTATATATATAAAGCCCTTTGGGCAGCGGTGAACTGACACAGACACGGACACAGTGGTTGCGGTGTACCAAGTGGAGCAGCTTTATTATTTGTTCGCCCTTTTTACACCAGTTGCTACAAATGTGGGGAGGTGAAGGAGTGTGGAGTCGGGGCAAACCCATTATAGTGGGGGGGTGTCGCCATATTTCAACGCCGGGCACCGGTGGTGGGGCGGCGAGCGAAGAGTCCGAGTCGCGCCGGTTAACCCTCCTACGCGGTTTCGCTCTGGGTTCAGTGGGGTCTGCAGGGGGGATAAAATTCAGTCAACATTAACAGTTCCTGCTCTACGTTTCATACCCACCACCGAACTGGAGCTCCGCTCTCCTTTTATAGCTGGTGGAGTACTCCAGGACGGTGAATGAAAATGGGAAGCTGGCCGTAAATGGTTACGGCGCCTCGCCCCTTTTTCACTGTCCTTGGTGCTGAAGTGCTGGTAGGTGCGCGGAGTTGAATAGAGAGCAGAACAGATGTACGGTTCACCGTCACAATATATAGATATATAGATATATAGATATATCTCAAATTTATTTTTGTTTTAATATTTATTTCCTAATAGTCTTGTTTTAAGGTCAAGACAGTTGCATAAGCATTTTACTACATATTGTACTGTGTATGACTGTGTATGTGACAAATAAAATTTGAATTTGAATTTCATAATTTCATATTCATATTTCATATTTATATTTTCTACTGTGCTTCACTATTCATCACTTTATATAGTGCGTGGAGAGCTGATTCAGACATTTCACATTCACAATCTGTAACTCGAGTTATTTAAAATAATTTATTCCAAAAATAACAAACACTTTCGATTCTTTTTGTGTTTATTTGAGTCTCTTATTGAGTGCAAATCTTTCTGTAGTTAAAATTTACAGTGCTTTTGAAAATCCTGAACACTCATAAAAGTTTTAAACCTGCATCTATTTAAAGTCACATCCATAAATTTGATAAAACGTTGAATGTTTTCAGAATGTAAGTGTTGAGACAAATTTTCAAGATTCATTTGTTTTTGACAGAAGGGTTTACATTAAAAGGTATGCAAATTAATATAACCTTGTCCATGCATTGAGTCTTTTTGTCCAAATATTACATTCATAAGGCTGGAACTGCCTTTTAATCAAAAAGCACAAATTTATATAAAAGAAGACAACTCCAAATAAAAAGGAGACTCTAAAAAAGGCAAAAGAATTTTTTTTGTTTGTTTAAAAAGAAGGCAGTGTTATTAAAAAGTCAGTTAAAGAAAGTTAAAATTAATTATGGAAAAAATTATCGAAATAAATCGAAATTAGTTCTAAATAAGAATAGATATCAAGACAAGATAGATATCAACGAATCGATATCCAAGATAGCGCTGGCGACCTCTATTTCTTTGTTTTTTGAAAAAGGCCCAGCAGCTTGAGAGAATTTAGACTGCCCTAAGGTGCATCCTGACGAAAAACACCACAACCTGGTTCGGGAACAGCGCCATGCGGGACAGACGAGTTCTTTAGTGGCTAATGCAATCACCTGAGCGCATCATCTGCACCAAGCTCCCTGACCTACATTTAATCTACAACAAGCGTTGTTGGACCAAGGCCAGGAAGATCGTGAAGGACCTAAACTGATCAGGAGCTTCTTCAAGCAGGCTAAGGAATCTCAATCACAGCACCACATACGACATACTGTAACACTCTGAGCTGATTTCTCACAAACAGTCTCACTACCCACCACATTGCTCATATGACACACTTGCACATTTTGCACATCACAGAACTATGAACTACAAGAAAATGGGCATTCTCTTTCCCATAACTGGACATGGTTCTACATTTAATTTCAACACTTCTATATTTTATTATATTTTTATATTTCTATTTTATTTTCATTATTTTATTATTTGTCTATAATCTAAATCTAAAAGTCTTTTACAGCTAAAGTTTATTTCCATATATGTCTCTATACAGTATTTCTAATTTGTAAAATTTTCTTATTTCTCTTATTTGATACTGAAACTTTACTTTTGAAATTTTAGTTTATCAGCAGTTGTATAAGAATTTCACTTCATATCATACTGTGTATGACTGTGTATGTGATAAATAAAATTTGAATTTAGAAAGCCACCGGTGCCTCCTAGGTGGTGGAATGAACTTCCTCTAGATATCCATACAGCTGAGTCTTTGGCAATCTTTAAATGATGACTTAAGACGTATCTGTTTCTTCAGTACTTTGGCTATTCTCCCGCCACACCAAAAAAAAATTAATAAAACTTTCAACAGTGTTTGACTGACGGTATTTAGTTGGTAATCTACAGTAGTTACCCAGTGAAAGGATCTCTGCAATTTCTGAAACTACAAGGCACTACAACTAGGTTGCTCTGGATAAGAGCGTCTACCAAATGCCTAAATGTAAATGTTTTAAATGAATCCTTGCAATTAATAACAGGTTAACCCAGCTCCTCCCCCGCCCTTTGCCGCCCCCTTTTTGGAGCTGTGGATTAGATCATCATTCAGGAGGAATTTTAGTTAATTCCTCCTGGTAGAACTGCTTTAGCTCTGTCATATTTTTACTCTCTCTGGACGCTCACTTCTTGGTAAAATAGTGGGTGCCCAATCAAAATCACAAACAATCTACAGATGAAGACATTTCGAGACTGAGTAATGTAATCTACAGTCCCGATTTGTCTCTATTTGTAAATTGTTCGTCTATAGAATGTAGACTATTAAACTTTTCTTTTAAATCATTTCATAACTCGTTCCAGCTTTATATACAGTACAGACCAAAAGTTTGGACACACCTTCTCATTCAAAGAGTTTGAATTTGTATTATGGCAAGAAAAAAGCAGCTAAGTAAAGAAAAACTTAAGAAATGAAGGTCAGAAGAATTGGGAAAACTTTGAAAGTGTCCCCAAGTGCAGTCACAAAAACCATCAAGCGCTACAAAGAAACTGGCTCACATGCGGACCGCCCCAGGAAAGGAAGACCAAGAGTCACCTCTGCTGCGGAGGATAAGTTCATCCGAGTCACCAGCCTCAGAAATCGCAGGTTAACAGCAGCTCAGATCAGAGAGCAGGTCAATGCCACACAGAGTTCTAGCAGCAGACACGTCTCTAGAACAACTGTTAAGAGGAGACTGTGTGAATCAGGCCTTCATGGTAGAATATCTGCTAGGAAACCACTGCTAAGGACAGGCAACAAGCAGAAGAGACGCGTTTGGGCTAAAGAACACAATAAAGAAAACTCTTGGTCTGTACTGTAAATAAACAATTCTTGATTGTAGATCCGAATTCAAATTCAAATTTTATGTGTCACATACACAGTCATGCACAGTACGATATGCAGTGAAATGCTTATACGACTGCCTATGACCTTAAAAAATGTTTATCAATAAGAAATAAATTATGGAATAAAAGTAGAAAAAAAAAACATTAACTATAGAAAATATTGCTATAGACGATACGAACAATATATATAGAATTTAAATAAAAATATCCATTGTGTGCAAATGTGCATGAATGTGCAGATGTGCAGTGTCCATAAATGTCCAGGGTATGTGCAAATGTCCATAAACTTGTTACTCTTGTGTGGTGTTCTGATTGAGAAACTGTATCACCTGAGGGAAGAAGCTGCTCCTCGGTCTCTCTGTGTTGGCCTTCAGGGAGCGGAAGCGCTTACCTGACCGCAACAGAGAAAACAGTTGCTCAGCCAATCGCACTACCCTCTGAAGAGCTCGTCTGTCCTTCATGGTGCTGTTCCCAAACCAGGTTGCGATGTTTTCCATCAGGATCCTGTGGTGCAGGAGTAAAAGTTCCTAAAAAAAGTTCCTACGCTGCTGGGCCTTTTTCACCATGGTGTTGATGTGACAAGACCATGCCAGTTCCTGTGTGCTGTGAACACTGAGGTATCAAAAGCGGGGTCTTGATAACAGGGTCTGGTAGTTCCTTTCCTACTTTGTACTGAAGTCCACCATCAACCCCTTTGTCTTGCTGACGTTTAGAAGGAGTTGTTCCTCTAGCACCAGTTCTCCAGATTTCCTCCAGGTAGGCCATCTCATTGTTGTCAGAGATCAGGCCCACCATGATGGTGTTGTCAGCAAACTTGATGATGCTTGATGATTTCTCACAAACAGTCTCACTACCCGCTTTAGGTCATCTCATTTTAGAACCGCTTTAGGTCATCTCATTGTTGTCAGAAATCAGGCCCACCATGATGGTATTGTCAGCAAACTTGATGATGGTGGTGAAGTTGGTAGTGGCCAAGCAGTCATACATGTGTAATGAGTACAGCAGCGAGCTCAGACCACAACCCTAGGGGGCTCCAGTGCTGAGGTTGAGGGAGGCTGGGACATGTCTGCACATGGATTGGAGATCTACTGACAAAGAGATGGGCTATATAGGTGCTCTAGCTTGGTGGTGAGTGTGGAGGGAATTATAGTCTTAAATGCTGGACTATAGTCAGCAAAGAGCATTTTAACATAATTTCCCTTCCTAGTGTTCAGGTGAGTGTGAGATGTGTGAAGGAGGTGAGAGGTGGCATCATCAGTTGAACAGTTTGGACAGCAAGCAAACTGTAAAGGGTCAAGTGTGTCAGGAAGTAAGGAGATGATGAAGTCTCTGACCAGCCACTCAAAGCACTTCATCACTACTAAAGTCAGGGCTACAGGGCGATAATCATTGAGGGAAGCAGGATGGGGTTTCTCTGGGACAGGAACAATGATGGACTCTTTAAGGCACGTGGGGATTACAGACTGGGATAGGGAGAGGTTGAATATTTCTGTGAACACAGGTGCTAGCTGGTCTGCGCAGACTATGAGGACTCGACCTAAGAGGCCCTCTGGTCCTGTTGCTTTCCTGGTGTTCATTCTCCTGAAGGCTCTCCTCACATCATGCTCAGAGATGATGAACTCGTTTCCGGTGGTGGCAATCTCTTTCTGTCTGCAGCTGATGGCGCCGCTAGCATTCGTTTTGCTAGCATCATTTGCTGCAGCCTTGAAGCAGGCATAGAAGGTGTTCATCCTGTCTGCCAAAGACACGTCCATGTTCATCATACGAGATGTTGGTGCTCTATAGCCCATTATTGTTCCTGCCACAGGCTCCTAGCTGGAGCCTGAGAGTCTAGTTTCCTCCCATACCACTGCTTTGCCTCCTTCACTGCTTTCCAAACGTTGTTTGATGCAGCCTTGAATGAGTACATGTCACCTGACGCAAGTCCCGCGTTATAGGTGCGATATCTCAGAGCGGTGCAGATGGTTTTATCCACCCACAGTTTTCATTGGGAAACATTCTGATTGTCATCTTTTGTACGGTATCATCCACTAGTTTCCCAACGAATCCCACAACTGCTTCCTTAACCACGGCCAGAACATGTCCCAGTCTGCGTCATCAAGTGCGTCCTGTAAAGCAGCCAATGACTGAATCGTCCAGCACGCGAGTTCCCTCTGAACCTGGTCGTCCTGTTTAAGCCTTTGTTTGTATTTTGGCAAGAGGAAGATGGTGGCATGGTCGGATTTCCCAAATGGGGGGCAAAATTGTGCCTTAGCCATTCTTGATTGTGGTATAGCAAAGGTCCAGTGTCCTTTCACCCCTGGTGCGGCAAGTGATGTGCAATAAGCAATAAGCTCAGCGCCCAGTTGTTGTGGCTGGTGCTGTGTGAATGCCTCACGCAGCTTGCATAAGGCAGTGTCCGTTTCCGCCTGAGGTGGGATATAAACGGCGCAGCTTATGACTGATGTTAACTCTTGAGGAAAGGATGGCATTCGATAGTCAGAAGTTCCAGGTTGGGTGTGCAGGAATGTATGAGAAGAACTATGCTTGCTTTTGCACCAGCTGTTGTTTACCATTAAACACACGCCACCTCCCCTTGACTCCACCGATTCCAGTTGTGGTGAACCGAGAAGAACTCGGCCAGCTGGATGCCTTTCTGGAAGTTTACGCTGGCCTTAAGGCCTGAGGTCATCAAGCTTGTTCTCTAGTGATTGTATGTGGGCGAACAGGATGCTAGGCAGAGGCGTGCGGCGGTGTGCATGTGCTCTCAGCCTGTTCCTGACGCCGGCTAATTTCTCCTGAGGAGAACGCTTCAAGTCTCATCATTTGTTCACCCTCAGAATCTCATTCGGCCAACTCGGATCCGGGATTAACAACGACAAATTGTGAGTACGTTGTATACAAATAGAAATAAGAGTATCTCTACTGTACCTAATGTACTCAATTGTGATGAGTTACTGAAAATTTACTTAAAATACAAAAACAAAGAAAAAGAGGTCGGACCAGTCGTGATAGCAGCCAACCTCACCGGCGCTATCTTGGATAACACCCAGACACACACACATCATGTGTAACATGATAAGATTCCAGATCTCCTGAAAGTTTCTTTTTGGTGAGGCATGGCTCACATGAGCGTACTGGAGGTTTTTATGCTTGTTCTCAATAAAGACATGAAAGATCAGGATATTTTTAATTACTTTTTAGGCATATTATATTTGTCAATACCCTGGATGTAGATGAAGATCTAATCCCATTTCATGACAAATTAATGCAGAAAACCATGAAATTAAAAGAGGATCACATAATTTATCTTGCCACTGTGAATCTTTCTATGACAAAGTCAAGTCAAATCAAGTCAATTTTATTTATATAGCGCTGTTAACAATTGACATTGTCGCAAAGCAGCTTTACACAATAAAAAGAAGTAAGTTTGTATACAATGTGTATAAATCAAAATGATAAGATTGTCCCTGATGAGCAAGCCGAGGGCGACGGTGGCAAGGAAAAACTCCCTGAGATGGTGATGGGAAGAAACCTTGAGAGGAACCAGACTCAACAGGGAAACCATCCTCATCTGGGTGATAACGGATAGCAGGGATGGATCAGCATAATAATGTGTACTGGAAGTTCAGTGTAACAGGAGATGTGTTAAAATTAAAATTAAAACGAGTCCAGTTTGTTCCTGGAGGCTCAGGTAGACTGTAGGAGATTCCAGTCCTGAGCTATTGAACAACTGAGGTCACAGGTCCCCAGAGCATCAATCGATGATAGGACAGTCTTAATGGAAACCATCCCCAGCCACCATACGAATCCAGGCAGACCACACGGGGCATCCATGCGACGAGATCTCCAACCAGAAGCAGGACTCCAGGACGGGTTAGACGGATCCAGAGGGCAGAGGGGTCTGGATCACTGGCAACTCAGGAGCGAACATGTATAGCTCGACAGAGATACAGAGAGAGGGAAAGGAGAGAGAGAGAGAGAGAGAGAGAGAGAGAGAGAGAGAGAGAGAGCAGAAAAGGAGAGAACAGAAAATAAGGAGAGATGGCAGTTAGGTATGGTCACAGTCAGCATGTATAAGGTGAATGTATATACAGTAGGAGAAGTTTTTGTCATCCTGGTACAGAACTTGTATATGTATATGTCTCCATGTATATGGCTGCTTCTGAAATGAACTCACTAATCTTTAATTGCTGTAACTCATGATGGGTAGAGGAATTGAAAGGTTTTAGACTGGCCAAATTAATCAAAAGAGGTTAAGCAAATTGAGCATCCATATAACCTCCTGAAGAGGAGACTGACAACGCTAAAAGAAATAACTGAAAGAAGCTGTTGTACCAGCCTGGAAAACCACGACAGGGAAGAAAAAAAACACTACAGTTAGGTGCCTGATGAAAATATTGTAAGCAAGCAATATGCTTCCAGATTATTACCAATTGCTAAATACTTTAATTATATCAATTTCAATACTTTTGTTTATCTAAAATAATTATGTATTATAATATACTGAGCTATCGAACAACTGAAGTCACAGGTCCCCAGAGCATCAATCGATGATAGGACAGTCTTAATGGAAACCATCCCCAGCCACCACACGAATCCAGGCAGACCACACGGGGCATCCATGCGACGAGATCTCCAACCAGAAGCAGAACTCCAGGACGGGTTAGACGGCTCCAGAAGGCAGAGGGGTCTGGATCACTGGCAACTCAGGAGCGAACATGTATAGCCCGACAGAGAGAGGGAAAGGAGAGAGGGAGAGAGAAAGGAGAGAGCAGAAAAGGAGAGAACAGAAAATAAGGCAGTTAGGTATGGTCACAGTCAACATGTATAAGGTGAATGTATATTAGTGTAAAGTGCAAGCAGGGACTGCGACAGGACTAACTATAACAGCATAACTAAAAGGGAGAGCCAGAAGGAAACACAAACATGAGGGCTCCCTGTGATGTAAAGCAACCAATCACCTCACCGTCAACAAACCTGAGTGAACAATGAGAGTGGGGAGGACAGCATCTAAACATACCAGTTCACTAGAATACTCTACATCCCGAACATTAATAGGAAGACTATTCCATAACTTTGGGGCTTTGTAAGAAAAAGCTCTGCCCCCTGCTGTAGTCGAAGTAGGCGTGGCGGATCGTAAAACACTAACAGTTCACTTAAATACTGTGGCGCGAGACCATTTAGTGCTTTAAATGTCAAAAGTAGTATCTTAAAATTGATGCGAAATTTCACAGGGAGCCAATGCAGTGTAGATAAGATAGGGGTGATGTGCTCGTATCTTCTGGTTTTAGTGAGGACTCTCGCTGCTGCATTCTGTACTAACTGAAGCTTGTTTATACACCTAGTTGAACAACCAGACAGTAAGGCGTTACAATAGTCCAACCTAGAGGTGATAAAAGCATGAACTAGTTTTTCTGCATCATTTAGTGACAATATGTTTCTTATCTTGGCAATATTTGTAAGGTGAAAGAAAGCTATCCTGGTAATATTATCTACATGTGCTTCAAATGAAAGGCTGGAATCTATTATCACACCAAGGTCTTTTACTGTTGCACTTGATGGAACAGAAAGGCCATCTAAAGTTACAGTGTGATCAGAAAGCTTACTTCTAGCTACTTGTGGTCCTATGACCAGAACTTCTGTCTTATCAGGATTAAGCAGAAGAAAATTAATTAACATCCAATCTCTTATGTCCTGCAC
>JAAGKR010005216.1:0-53114 GCA_011419295.1 Clarias macrocephalus | reverse complement strand
GTGCAGTCACAAAAACCATCAAGCGCTACAAAGAAACTGGCTCACATGCGGACCGCCCCAGGAAAGGAAGACCAAGAGTCACCTCTGCTGCGGAGGAAAAGTTCATCCGAGTCACCAGCCTCAGAAATCGCAGGTTAACAGCAGCTCAGATCAGAGAGCAGGTCAATGCCACACAGAGTTCTAGCAGCAGACACGTCTCTAGAACAACTGTTAAGAGGAGACTGTGTGAATCAGGCCTTCATGGTAGAATATCTGCTAGGAAACCACTGCTAAGGACAGGCAACAAGCAGAAGAGACTTGTTTGGGCTAAAGAACACAATAAAGAACACAATAAAGAAAACTCTTTGAATGAGAAGGTGTGTCCAAACTTTTGGTCTGTACTGTACATACAGTAAAAGAATTCTTGCTTTAAGAACTGAAATTTGCAAGAAATTTGTCTCAGCATGCAAAGCGCAAAGTTATTTGGGATCCAAGCGACTGAACCTAGCTAAATCAAACACCAGCTTGCCCCTAGGTTGCACGGGCACGTACTGTAAGTTGTGCATACGTTCAGGAGTCGTTAAAAATTTGCTTGCAATTGGCAAGCAAAGCATGTTTACATACGTTTTTTTTATATATTTTTTTTATGCATCTTGTAAAAGGAGCAAGAACGGTAGCAAAAAGAAATAGGGGCCACTTTCAGGTTCATTTTTTAAAGCAGCCAGTGCCAAGAGGAATTTTAAGGTTAAGGTTGAGGTTAAATTAGGTTAAGTTGAATATATATTTATTTCATACTGTACTTAGTTTGCATGTCTTTTTTGCATGTCTCATGTTATGCAAAACGATTATACTGTTGGAAATTGGAAACACTGGTAATGTTTTTGGGTGGCTGGAATGGATTATCTGTACTGTATCTGTAGTAGCACTGCACCATTTTGCTACGTGAATCATATTACTGCAGTAATTATCCAATGGGAGACTCTAATGTATTTGCTTAGTTAAATCCAGTTAACTAATTTAATCTTTTTTTTTTTTTTTTGGCTGGGGAGTGTATTTACAGTAATTACCCCAAAACAAGAAAACAACCCCTTTCCAGTTGTGTTTGACTGATGACACTTAGATAGCAACCTAGTAACCCAGTGATGTAAACTTCACTGTACGTTTTGTAAGTCGCTCTGGATAAGAGCGTCTGCCAACTGCCTAAATGTAAATGCAAATGTAATTTTATAAGCACAAAATTCCCAGAAAAATAAACAGATTTTTCATTTTCTCACCTGTGCCAGAATTCAATCTCAGAGACATCCAATGGGTTTTCTGAGACCACCACACTATTGATATTATGTACTCAAGTGTACTGTCTATTCTCCCATTAATTTAAATATGTTGAAACACGAGTCCTTTTTCTCAGGTGTTTATAGCAGAACACTATGCTGAGTGATACTCTTCATGGGGGATGCGGTGCAGCACACACTTCTGATTCATCCTCCTCATTGACCTTCTACACGGTTATTCTATAATATCTCTGCAGTGTACTGAACTAGTGTGATATCTGGATATTTAACCCTTTGATCGATTTTATTGCCATTTCAAAAAAAAAATAAAAAATGCGGGCACTTGTATCCAATCCTCCATGTTTACTAAATTATTGATATAAAATCCACTCACAGATGAAACAGATGAAATATATTTGCTGTTCTCTCCGTCAGCCAGCTGGTGATTGCTGCCATTAAAATAGATATAACAGCTGATTGTATGTTGCTGCACTACTATAACTACACCTCCTGCTTCATTTAGATTCAAGCTTTTATTTAGATTTATTCCACATTACCACCTGCACGTAGAGATAAAAATATCTACACATTGCCTTGTTTATTTTGTGTATAAACTATGATCACAAAAATGTTTACACATGTAATTTTAGCAAAATGGGAATATGCAAGATTATCACTTGCATGATAAAATAGCAAATATATACAAAGTAATGAATATAAAAGCAAATATATATATATATATATATATATATATATATATATATATATTATACATTATAATTACACACATTTTTATTTCAAAATGAATATATCGCCACCATACGAAGCAATTTTCCATAGCAAACTGTGACTGATGAGTCATGAATTTTTAACCGTTAATATTTAAACCACCCAGGGTTTGCGTTCCACTAGAGCCTACAGTAGGGATCTGGCAGCAAGACGTTGGCAGCGGATCCTTTTGGGAGCTTGTGGATTGCAGCGTGGGGCCTCTGTGGATCACACCTGTTTGTCCAGCCCATCTTGTAAGTGCTCGATAAGATTGAGGCGATTGGTGAAGCCTTGTGCTCTTTGCTTTCTACGGTGGCCAGTACAGGTAGTCCCCAACTTACGAACGAGGACATGTTTGTAAGTCGGATTTGTTCTTAAGTCCGACTAAGTGAATCTTGTGCACCTTTGACACGAATATACAGTGTAAAGCATAACAGTCCACTTGACTATATTTCTGTCCCCTTTCCCCACAACCGTAACTGCGCCTAAGGAACTGAATCACACATGTCAAATGTAACAGTGTTGTCTCTGCGTCTATAACTCATGAGAGGAATCCCGGACGCCGTTTTGAGCTGTTTTCCACTGTATTGGACTGTTAACTCTTTCTTGTTGAGGATTTTCCAAAATTAGGATTATTCACCATCAGGACAGCATTTCAGGACTGATTCACTAAAACCAGTGAGGGTTCATTCAAATATTGGTATCTGGTGCACTGCAGTGTCTATTTTTTGGACAATATACATGAGCTGCTTCTCTGATTTGTTCGCATCTACGGATGTTTGTAGAACCGCAGTCATGCGAAAGTCTCCGTAACTCGGGTGTTTGTAAGTCGGGACTACCTGTAATGATTTTTCTGTGATATGTGCTGCATTGGCTTCTGTCCGGGATTGTACAAGACAGGCTGGCCTTTGTTCCCCGCGGGCATGGGTGAGCCCTGGGTGTCCATGATCATGTCACCAGTTTGCTGGTGTATAGTTGGTGATCAATGTTGCTCAGTTTACCTATCAGTGGTGTAAATTGGTGTATACTATGTATGTATGATCAGTTAGTTTTTTCTTTAAGAAATCACAAATTTCATTTTCATCTGGTACCAGTAGATCATGTATGGCAGGATAACTCTAGGAGACATTTTATCAGTCACCAGAGGTTAAACCCGTGAAACCCCCCATTACTCTCTTTGTATCTTATGCGTGTGACGCTTATGATTTAATGAATCTCATTAATTTCCCTTGACATTAAGGTCTGGAGGGGTGAATTCTTCTTAAATTTATAACCACAGCATTTGCCTTGATTTTTTTACTACTAAACATGATAATTTTTTTTTACCATTTTCAGCATTGTTCCTCTCTTTTTTAGTAACAATATAATAATAATCATATAAACAGAAGCTAGAGGTTAAAGAATCCTCTGACCTGGTGTTGAGGGGTAGACGGCACGGCACAGAGTCACGGATGCATGAGCCAGTTCCAGGGTCAGCGGGCTCCACGATGACGAAGGGCCGCTCCTCCAGAGTGACCACGCGCAGGTGTTGGCTGTCATCGAGCGGTTTGAGGAATGGGCCGTAACGCGACCAGGGCGGGTAGCGCAGTCGCAGGACGCCGTTCTCCCACCAGCCCACCTACATTTATGCAATATGTTTCTTGTACAGTATTAAATCTCTTTTAGTCAGCCTATTAGTGATAATGCTATTAACTGTGGAGGTAAACAATCACAGCAACTGGGATTTGGAAGGTTTGAGACTCGACATGCTGATTTTGTTATTTCCCGTTAGGGCCATATTTTACCTTAAACATTCTTAGTTGTTTAATTAAACTGATAAATAATTTTTAAAAATGGAGAAGTAAATGAATGACTAAAAGATGAATGACTGACTGACTGGATGGACGGACGGATGGATGGATGGATGGATGATACATCACCAAGGCTCGGCCTCACCTCCTCCCAGCCCCGGCCTGCAGTGTAGGAGATAACATCCACTAGTGGATTGGCTAAATAGCCATCATCATTAAAGGAGTAGTCTCTTCCCGACAGAGTGATGTTACTGAAGTATCTAAAAGAGGAACAAAAGAGAGAGGGGTAAAAAAAAAAAGAGGGTGAATGATAGAATGAGCAAAGAAACAAATTACAGAGAAGAAGAGTGATAAAGAATTGGAAAGTGGGAAGGAGGAGAACGGGGAGACGATGAGGGCGAGTGTGAGCCGGCAGAGATAAAGGGAGTGGGAGATAGGACTTCTATTATTTCTCTTTCCACATGAGATATTGTGTGAGTTTTGCACTGAATGCTTCAGGGTCTTTTATATAAAATATCTTTATATACTCGGAAAGTGAGTATAAGAGACCAGCATATTCTTGGCACACGGTGAATTTAAGATCAGGAAATAGGTGGCAAATGAATCAGAAATAGTAGAATAAAATAATGAATAAATGAAGGGAGCAGATGTGAAAACAAATCCGCATATGCATATCTCATATTTTACATAACCGTGATAATTACTTCGAAAATACTTAGATAATTTAATTATACCAATCAAGTATCAGCCTTAACATCAAACCCATTAATATTCAAACCACCAAGGTTTTGAGTGCCACCGGGGTGTCTCTGGTCCCTTGGGGCATGACAGCATGGCAGTCTTTGAAAGTCTGCTAGTAGCGGATCAGTGGGTTGTGGTGTGATTGTCCCATGGGTGCTCAATAAGATTGAGATCTGAGCAGTTTGGAGGCCGGGTCAATGACCTTGCCTGATAATCCCTGTGTGATGGACTGGGAGTTCTGATGACTTCATGATGTCGCCAGCATTGACGTTTTACAGCAATTTGTGTTGCGTTGACGTTAATATGGGATTGGATCAGATTAGAGTAGAAGTTTACTGGTATATAATTAATAATCTATGTTATTCAGTTCAGGTTAATGTTATGGCAGAATGTGGTGCATGAATATAAAGTACGTGTATCACTGAAACACACCTGCTGAGAAACATGATGCACACAAATCCTATATGAAAACAAAACCAGGGGTTTTTACATACTAAAAGCTTCTACACAGGTATGTGGCAATTAATAGAGGTCGTTACTGTATGTAGAAATTAACTTCTTTCATGGGGGCGTGATAGTAACACAGATCAATTAGTATTGCTATATGGAGTCTTATATACTGTAACATTGATATCATGCACAGTAAATCAAGTTTTTGATATTAAAAACCTAAATACATGAATTAGGTAGACGTGATTACTTTGAGCATCACTTTATGTCTATGTTATATGATAAATCTTTGATATGGTGGTATGCTCTTTAATAGGGACTAAAAAAGAATCTTTGACAATTAATTCATTAAATATAATTCTTCACAATCCGTCCTCCTTAGAATGGCCCGCTATTACGTTTTTAAGGATTTGGACAGATGTTTTATTTTTTCCCTTTTTTCAGATACACACTAAACAGCTGTAATTCTCCTTGAATTTTGCTATATTATCTGTAGTACACATTTTGTTATATAAGTTTATTATGTCTGCATTATTATGTACAAGACCATTCCATACAAAGATACACTAAAATGAATGAATAAATAACATTACAGAAGAATATTTGCATGCCTGTAAAGAAAGCAATATATTACATGTTTTCAAAAGCATCGTTGCATATGGCTTTTGTTTGGATGTTCGCAAGACTTTTGCACAGTACTGTAAATAAAACAGCTGTTAGGTTTTACTGAGCATGTTGGAGAATACGAGTTCTTTTTACAAAGACATAATAAACTTATATAACAAAATTTGTACTACAGATAATATGGCGCCTAAGACTTTTGAACAGTACTGTATATTAAAAAAAAGAAAATTCACCATTTTTAAGTTACGAGGATTTGTTTGGGACTGTTCGCACTAAAACCATAACCCATAAAACCATAAAAGCATAACCCTCGCTCACTCATTTTTGTCCTCATCAGGAAACAAGTACAGTGAACAACACAAAACAAAACATATACTGTACAGTATGTTGCACATTCCACATACTTAATACAGTTTATTTATACAGTCCTTATTTATTTTCATTCTTACATTTTTATATACTTTACATATTTCTACTTTCTACTTCATTTTATTATAAAAAAATTATAGATTTTATATCCTATGTTTTATTCGTTCCTATTTCCTAGAGTCAATCCGAGGAGAGTTAGGGCACAAGGCGGGGTACACTCTGGACAGGGTGCCAATCCATCGCAGGGCACACACACTACGGCCAATTTGGGAACACCAATTAACCTAACCTTCATGTCTTTGGAATGTGGGAGGGAAACCCACCAAGCACAGGGAGAACATGCAAACTCCATGCACACAGAGACGGGAATCGAACCGTGACTCTGGAGGTGCAAGTTGACAGTGCTAACCACTACACCACTGTGCCGCCTTGAACTAGAACTTGAAAAAAAATGTAATTAAACAATGTCTATCAAAATTATAAAACTGGTTCCACTCTCGCTCCATTGAGAATGAACAGGGTTTTACAGTGTAGAGATGTGAGTCAGCCGTTTCTGATTTCCAATCTGCTGATTCGCACATAATTTCAGACAAACTCGCACACAAGTTCTAAAAAAATGCTCTCCGCTATCAAACAAATTGAGAAATAACCGACACTTCTCGAGATATCCAGCTCAGAAACATAGGACTGACTTCCCTATTCAAGTCAATGCTGGGGATCATGTTACTGTACATTGCCTGTGTGTGAGCGAGCCACGCGGAGAGGCTTGTTGTTTTTGCGACTCCACTCCACTCCACTCCACTCCACTCACACACACACTCACAGGATTTACAGGTGTTATAAATTCTTGTATATCGGGAATAGTAAGATAAGCAGTTTTTACTGTTTTGCCCAGGAAAAGCGGTGCACCCTCTTTGAGCACCTACATCTCCATTTCTCCATGAATTATGCTTTATTTATATGTGAGAGGCGGCACGGTGGCCTAGTGGTTAGCACTGTCGCTTTGCACCTCCAGGGTTCAGGATGTTGCATTCTCCCCGTGCCTGGTACTGCGGTTTCCTCCTACAGTCCAAAGACATGCAGATTAGACTAACTGGTGTTCCCAAATCGCCTGTAGTGTCTGAATAAGCGTGTGTGTGTGTGTGTGCCCTAGGGTCTACCCCGCCACGTGTCCATCGTCTCTTGAGAGAGGCTCCAGACCCCCTGCGACCCTGTATACAGAATAAATTGGTATAGACCTAGACCCAGACCTAGGCAGTAGAGATCAAATGTGAGAGCTCTTTAACTTTTATACTGTACATCATGTACAAGTGTATACTTGATAAACTGTGATGGGACAATGAATCTAAATCTCTCTCTTTGTAAATCTCTCACAAAATCTGATTTACTGTAGCTTGAGGGCTCAGTAACTGTGTTTTTGTGAACAATTCAGAGTGTTCGGAGTGTTTAAGCTTAAAATTAACCGAAGTCTTTCCAACTCTTCCATTTGTTTTGTTTCAGATCAGGTTGTTCTATCATCCAGTTGGACTACTTTTTGTGTCTTGGGTCATTTGAATGAATCAGACTATGGAGACAGCATTCATAATTGAGATACAGAATGAGTTCCTGCACTGATATTATTTGGGCCGTTGTTTGTTTTTTTTCTTTCTCCTTTTTCTTTTAATCAGCATGGGCGAGTTTTCGGCACTGCCTAAGGGGATATTGTCGACGTGACCCGTCAACCCTGTTTGATAAAATTCAACAGAAGAAGATGAACAAGATAGACCCACGTCGTGTCGTGGGAACAATATTTGTGTTTCTGCTGTTCTTTCCAATTAAGCAGCAATCCCTGAGGAGCACCTGGGATTTAAACGGGATGAGAGGATCTTTACAGCTCATCAAGAACAATAAACCTTTTAGTGCTCCGTCACCTCATCTAATGTGACCATCACATGGGGTAAAAATAGGCACAGAAAGAAGGTTAGTTTTTGTTTTGTTTTGTTGCAACATGAGAGAAACGAGAAGATCAAGTGTTCTTCATCGAACATTTGCACCATCCCTTCTGTTCCAATCTTCCAGTGGCTGGGGTTTGGGCTTTGGGTGTGAATTGAACCCAGGCAGAAAACCTATGGTACCACCAATGGTATGCAAAATCATTATTATTATTATTATTATTATTATTATTATTATTATTGTTATTATTATTATTAAGCAATCAATGGGACAGGTTATAAATATTATGAAACAGAGCTAATCCTTGGAGAAGATCTTTTGCGGTCTCATGGCCCACAATCTAAACATTTGAGATAATACTGCCAAGTCAAATAAGGATGAATTACCGGCTAAATTAATCCATGGATTTTGCTGAACACATGACTCGTCATGAATAACAGTGTATGTTGATAAAACTTTTCCTTTATGTCATATAGTACATATACTTTGGTACAGTATAAATCCATCTGTCACTCTGCTATCTGTGCTGTCTGACTGGGTGATCAGTGACCGAGATCGCTGCGTGTGCACTTTTAAAATTAAATCCGTTTGATCTAAGATTTAGGGAAATGATAAAACATTTTATATATATATATAGCAAATACCACCTGAATACCACGAGACACTGATGCGAACATGACAGTCCCGTCCCCAATAACCCCTGCATGTACTCAAAGTGAGAACACAATACAAGTACATCATTGATATTGGATATACATTTATTTGGGATATTTATTGTGTCTATTCCTTCAATATTTGATGATGATGATGATGATGATGATGATGATGATGTTAATGCAACCTGAGATAAAACAGTCACCACACAAGCACCAGACATCTTTGACCGGGATCTCCCTGACAGACGGCTGATAATCACAAATCTCACTTTGTTTAGTCATTGGGAAACTTGACTTGTTTAGTCATTGTCTTCTAGAATCTTGTCTGGAACTGGAAACTCCAGACAGCTTGGCAGACAAAAATAAAGGAGGAGACATATATATAGTGGCATGGTGGCTTAGTGGTTGGCACTGTCGCCTTGCACCTCCAGGTCCAGGGTTCGATTTCCACGTTGGGTTTGTTTGCTGGGAGTTTGCATGTTCTCCCCGTGCTTGCTGGGTTTCCTCCCACAGTCCAAAGACATGCAGATTAGGCTTACTGGCATTTCCAAATGACCCGCAGTGCGTGAATGTTGACTGGAGATCCTACCATTGGTGTACAAAATGGAAATAAATACAATGGTCACCATTGGTCTCCACGGTTTCTAGATGGATGGATGGACATACAGTACTGTAATGTATATATACCGGCACCTCGGCATGTAGATTTAATTCGTTCTGGAAATGCGTCTTTAAGGTGAAATTTCGTACTACAAAGCGCATCTACCAATAGGAAATTACGTAAAACATTAACAATATTACCAATTTCCTACACTATGATTATATTTTTGCATATAAAACAAGCAAAACATTTAGAAAAGATATTTAAATTAGGTAACATAGGAAATAAAAAGACATTAAACCTTACTTAACCTTAATTTATGATTCCTCTTGTCATCGGCTACTTTTAAAAACAAAACTGAAAGCAGTTCCCTTTTCTTCTTGCTAACATTCTTGGGTGGTGCTACTGTACAGTATGTCTTTACTAAATCTTGCACAAAATGCAAAATGCAAAAAAAAAAACAACTATGTGGACTCATTTGCTTGGCCTTTCACTGACGCAAACATGATTTCAGCTACCGGACGTACATGCAACTGAAATTGCAAATTTCTTGTGAAATTTTCGTTCTTGAGTTCAACGGCATAGTTCGCCGTTGGTATGCAGAGGTCCAACTGTACTCAGCAGCTGAGGGAACCATCTAGATCAGGGAAGCGTTTTACAAAGCATTTAACAGCATGCCAAGCTACAGCTGTGATCCACATGTACTCACGGCCTGTGCATGATGCCTCCCTTAGTGGTTACGACAGAATGGAGAGCTGGCAAATGCGCCCGGCGGTTAAGAGATTAACCTTGCCTTGGCACCAAATCTGTCCAAGCATATGGTACAAAAAAAGACCAGCGGAGAGACGGGATGATCGCTGAATGTTAGAAAGAAGGACTCAGGGGCAGTGAGGTAGGTGTCTTTAGGTTGCCTCGTAGCGTGATCTTATGAATTATGTAACCAAATGCATGTAGCAAAGATTAGTAATATATTTTCAACACACTTTAGTACTAGACTCAGCTCCACCTGTCAGTGGGACTTTTATACCTTATAGTGGCATGGTGGCTTAGAACTTAAAACTCTAGTGGCACAGATCCATCATTACTTTTATGACATGAAAATTTCACCACAGTCGGAATATGAGAATGACGTCGCGAAAACTCTCAAAATTAGCATATTATTATTGTTATTGTTATTATTTATTTATTTTTATTATTATTGATTATTATTTGTTTATTTATTTGTTTATTTATTATATTTGTTTTTAATTTGTATTAATAAATTTTTATTTCATTTTGTTTATTTATTTATTTTCTATTTTTTATTATTTTTTAATTATTAATATTTATTATTATTATGATTATGTGTATCTGTGCTATTTCTTTGCCTATGTGACGCTCTGTTTTTATTTTTTGGACAGTCATGAAATTAAATGAAATAAAATTCAGTGTATCATATTCCCCAGGTTGTGCTGAAAAAAAAAAAAAGATACGTATCTATATATGGCTATAACTGCTCCAATCAGCAGTTTACCCAGTATGAGCCGTTTGTTTCATCACAAGAACACCCTAATAATAAAAACAATGCCTTAAATCAGATGTTGCAATTTGCAATTTAATTCAAGCTTGGATGTTAACAAATAAAAAAAAAATGTTCCTAATACACCTTAATGAGGGTGCAATCAACCCGAGACCTAAATACAGATGTATACAAGCGATGAAACACAACAGGAAGGAGAAAATTCGTGTTTATTACCCATTTTCTATAATTCATCATCACAGCTGCCTCATTTTCAGTATTCCACTGGTTCGAGCTCTTAGGATGTTTCTGATATTTTTCTCAGAGTCGCTATGACAACAAGACCTTTAAGCTGTGCTAAAATGCACTGAATGAGCAACTTGAGATGCCACTGAATTAAAAAGAAAAAAAAAGGAAAAGGAAAAGAAAATAAATGCTTCTCTAAAGCCGACCACAAATGGGAGCTGCCTCTTTCACCTACACTCTGTCTTAGGTTTATTTTAGGTTTAATGAATTCTTTTATACAGTAATACATGTATATAAATTTGGGGGAGACGTTTTTAACAGGATGGTGGTGTCTGTCTTACACAGTCCATCATATTATTCTTATTCTTATTTATTATTATTGATGTTTGATCCTATTTTAATGTTGTGGAAATCTTCAAGAAATGGCACTCGACACCAATGAAATTCGAAATTACATTTTTATTTCTTTCTACTTTGCTGGAAAACAATGCTGAAGGCGTCCAAAATATGCACTAATCTCCTTTGAACAGACGATATTGAGATACTCATGCTCTGAAAGCTTCATAACGGGTGTTAATTGGTGATTTCTGGGGCTGGAAACTCTAAATGAACTTTTTTGGTCTTGCTTTCCTGTGACGCTCTTTCATCATGGTGCTTGATGGGTTTTGCAAATTCACCTGACAATACTGTTCTTGCAGGAACTGTTTCAGAACAGGCAGCCTTTTTTTTTCACCAGTTTAAATACTGTTTAAATGCTTAGAGGACACACATTTCTCTGCAAAGAATTTTCTTGATTTGCTATTTCATGTCTATTTTTTCATATGTTTAATATGTAAAGTACTTTGAATTGCCTGTGAAGTGTCCTATACACATACTGTAAATTCACCTTGCCTCAATTGCATCCTGTCTTTAGAGTACACGCACTCACACGATTGTAAAATCGACGCCTTAATAACCAGATCACATTATATAATATACCGTAAGGTATCAGCGATGAACGGACTATATGAATATCTTCTCTAAAGATTGACAGCATCTCTTTTTCAATCCGTCTTCCCGTGTTTTTCCCTCTCTGACTCTCTCTCTCTCACCCCCTGCGATGTTGTCATAGCGACACGACCAGTGACATTACATGTGTTCTACTAATGTTTTACAGCGCAGGGTGAGCAAACGCCAAGGAGAAACTTCTAATCATGGACATCACTCGTCCAGCATAAACATGCACTTACTCAGTACATGAACATTTACATACTTACATATACTCAGCCTAATATTGAGTAGGTCCCCTTTTTTACCACCATAACAGTGATGCACTGTGTGCTTTGACACATTTTTATCATTACCAGCATTAACCTTTTCATCATTTTGATCTACACTAGCGCTTCTTTTATATCAGACTACACAGGCCAGCCTTCATTCCCCATGTGCATCAGCGAGCCTTGGCCACCCATGACCCTGTTGCCAGTTAACTGGTTATCTTTTCTTGGATCACTTCCTTGGACCAGGAACATCCCACAAGTGCTGCAGTTCTGGAGTTGCTCTGACCCAGTCGTCTAGATGTCACAATCCGCCCCTAGTCACTCGAATCCTTACTCCTGCCCATTTTCTCTGCTTCAGGAAAAAAGGTTCACTTGCTGCCTAATGTAGTATATGCCACACACTTCCAGAAAGCCAACATTGGCTAGCCAATAGGGTCAGGGCAACTCCAAAACTGCATGTGGGATGTTCCTGGTCAAAAGTGATCCAAGGATGGAAAACCGGTGAACTGACGACAGGGTCACGTGTGGCCAAGGCTTTACTGATGCACATGGGGAGCGGAGGCTGGCACGTGTATTCCAATCCAATGGATAGTATGAGGAGAAATTTTGTGTACTTTGTTGTAAAGCTTTCCCAGACTTAATCCAAGTAGAACGTATAGCTCTACACACTCCAGAAGTCATCCTGCTTCTTCTATCAGCAGGCACATCAACAATACGCACCAGTGACCCAGTTCCACTTCCACTCCTAAAACCTTCTGCTATCTCTCTCTAACAAATCTGTTTTGTTTTTCAGTTACAGTTGGTCAGCAGTGACGATTCAGCAGGAGACACGTGACTCGAGGTGTTTCGGCAGCTCATGGGGAACCAGGCGATAAATAAATAAACGTTAAGGCTATATTTTTGTGCAAAGGTAAAGATCGAGACAACCTGACAGTCTGAGCGTACATGCAAGTTAGAAAGAAGCACATGTACTGTATAGTTGTGTAGCCTTAGCCCTGTACAATTCTCAAAGAGAAATATCACGCATAGCTGAGCTAACACAAAGCACAAGTGACAGAGCGACATGGTGGGAAAGCGCAGGAAGCAGAGATTGATGACCCAGGGACAGGAAACACACAGGTGTGTGAGCAGCAGAGGGCAAAGTTGACGGTCTGTATATCAGAAACACTGAAACTGAGATTTTTGAGGGCAGCTGCTCTATCTCCATTACACTGTTGTATGATAGACGGAGGAGGCTAAAAGACTCGTTGCTTCTTCAACATCAACTGTTAACTGTTTGTTATTTTATTATTATTTATTATTATTATAGTTGTAGTAGTTAGTTGGGGGCAGAAGTGGTTCAGTAGTTGAGGTGTCAGACTGTAATAACAAGCTTTCGTAAGTTAAGTAACTTCAGCAACTTGTGGGGCGTCCGAGTGGCGCAGTGGTAAAGTGCTCGCCCTATCAGCCGGAGATCGCGAGCTCGATTCCCGGGTGATGCTGTAACCTCTCGCAGCTGGAGGTCTAGAGAGAGCTGATTGGCCGAGTTCTCTCAGAAGGGAGGGATGAGAGGTACTTAGTGCTCCCAGATTAATCACGGCTCTACAGCCAATCAGGGGCGATCAGTGGATAGCGCTGTCCTCCGAGTGTGTTACGCCCCCAGTGCGTGAACAAGCAGTTAGAAAAAAAAGTCTTCAGCCCTCCTGACTGAGTGGTAGTAGTAGCTTAATGTGGAAGTTCCCTAGTGATGGGATGGAATTGGACACGAGAAAATCGGGGAGTAAGATAAATAGATTGTTACCCAAGATAATAACTTGTTTCCACTCTCCACTCTCATCGTCTATACCGCTTTATCCTGTATTCAGGGTCACGGGGGGCCTGGAGCCTATCGCAGGAGACTTAGGGCGCAAGGCAGGGTACACCCTGGACAGGGTAACAATCCGTCGCAGGACAGACATACACACACTACGGGCAATTTCGGACTGCCAATTAGCCTAATCTGCATGTCTTTGGACTATGGGAGTACCCGGATAAAACCCACCAAGCATGAGGAGAACATGCAAACTCCATGCACACAGAGACGAGAACTGAGACAGAATCGAGTCTGGCCGGCAATCAAACCCGACCCTGGAGGTGCAAGGCGACTAACCACTGCACCACCGTGCCGACTACTTGTTTCCACAAGCCAAAAAAAAAAAACTTGTGCACACAAGATAAATAACTTGTTTCCGTAAAGTAATCTTGTCCCCACAAAATTCCAAAAATGAAAAAATTATTTAATAATGACACATTTCGGAATTCAGGGGCTCTGTAATTTTCAACTAGAAATGAAGTTGTATTATCAGAGTACGCAAAAGTGCATCCTACCTTTGATTCCTCAGCCTGAGGCTATCAAGAGTGTGGATGCAACTGAAGCACTGAGTGAAAAAGAAAGCACCTGTTCGAGCTTGCATGCTGTCGATTAAAAGAATCAGTGCATGAAAAAAAAGAAAAGAAAAAAGAGCAGGTTTGAATTCTGACTATTGACTTGAATCCAGGCTTATTATTACAGTGCTACTGTTGCTTTGTCGAGTTTTTCATTTTTTTGGCTCATACAGAGTTACTGAATTGTACTGAAAGATGGTATTTTATCCCCAAGACGTACAGGCCGATTAAAAAAATTATCACAGTCAACCAGAGCTCTTTCAATTCCCCTTGATTTATTCTACAATTCATATGAAGAACATTTCAAGAGCGCACCCACTTGTGTGCTTATTGATTTACAAGATTTAATTTATCCTTGGGTATCTGAGGATGCAGGTCGGCTGCTGTTTGGTAAATCATGTTTCTCTTATAGGCGAGATCAGAGTGCATTAGCATGCATGATGGCACATCGGAGACGGCGAGGGGGGAGCAGCACTTGGCTGATGACAGTATGTGATATTTCCCAGTGCATTCGCTCACTGTAACCAATTATCTTATTTGCATGTAAAGTGACGACGAACGTTTAAAGTTGCCAGTGGGGCAGAGATGAGAGAGAGAGAGCAAAATCTAAGGAGGAGACGCACTTCAAATCTGATAAAAGGAGAGAGAATGGAGAAGAAGGAAAGAAAAAAAAAGGAAAGAATGGAAGAACATGCAAAAGACTGAGACTGGAAAAGAAAGATAAGATCAAAAACATGCAGCTGTGGGGAGGACAAAAGGGCAAAGTCCACTGGATAAAGGAATGAGAAAATTTTCTATTAAAGGAAGAAGAACATGGTAGGATGGAAAAACCAAAACAGTGAAAAGTAGAGGAGTATTGAGTGAGACAGAAAGTCAATGACAGAGAAAAACACTTTTTTGTATGATCGTAGTGCACATACAAAAATCAAACCATATTGAATACGAATTCTGACTTTTAATGCAGGTTGTATGTAAGGAACAACTGTGTGTAAGTTACACAGCTGTATAAAAAGGATTTGGTCTGAATTAAAATTTTACAATGTTCAAATTCCATGTCCACCATGTTGTCCCTATTGGGCCCTTGAGGAAGGCCCTTAACCTTAAAACTGCTCAGATGTATAATGAGATAAAAATGTAAGTCGCTCTGGATAAGGGCTTCTGCTAAATGTAAACTAGGGACTGTGGAGGACAATGGTGACCATTGTATTTATTCCCATCTTGCACGACCATGGTAGGACTTCCGGTCAATATTCACATGCACAAACTATGGGCATTTTGGAAACGCCAACTAACCTAACCTGAGTTTCTTTGGCTTGTGGGAAGAAACCAGAGACCACAGAGGAAACCATCAAGCACAGGGAGAACATGCAAACTTCATGCACACAGACCTGACACAAGAATCAAACCCAGGACCTGGAGGTGCAAGGCAACAGTACTGACCACTTACCCACCAATAGATTGGTGGATAAATAGATTCCACTCATTCCACTCCACTCATAACCTCTGTAGTCCAACTAGTAGTCCTTGTCATGTTCAAGGAGGCCAATGGTGACTGTTGTTCTGTCTCCCATTCGGAAGGATGTCCAGTCAACATCCACTTGGCCTCTCACAGCATAATCCGCATGCCTTTGGACTGTGGGAGGAAACCGGAGCACCCGGAGAAAACCCTCCGTGTAGAACATGCAAACTCCATGTACACAAACTGCAAGGTGGGAATTGAATCGGGATCCTGGGGGTACAAGGCGACAGTGTTAAGCCACTGTGCCACCAGATAGACTGACAGATAGATTCTTTACTGACCCACTGGCACTGTAGTATTTATTTAATCAACACCAGAAATCAACAGAGAGAGCTGTGTAGCAGGTGTGCGATGGTTTGCCACAGGTCTCCATTCGGGAGGGAAGTGTGTGGGGGACGAGGTAGCGCGGAATGACTGATGACTTGTCCCATGTATGTGTAAGTTACCTCATGCTCGTTGTATCGATCTCATTCCCTGAGCATTGACCGGAGCATATGTATGTGTGTAAGTAGAGAAAAGTGAAGCCAAAGCCAAGCAGGATATGCAGGACTGCAACGTGCTTTCTTTTAAAAACCCTGGATCAGCAGTGTTCACTAAGTGCCTTTACTGCAGAGGTTGTTACTCTGGTTTTGCAACCAGGAAGCTCTTAGAGAACAAAGTAATATGTGGACATTGTACAGAGCTCTCTTGCAGAAGCAGCAGCTCCTTTTCTCTGTCTGCTGAATCAATAGAATGAGACATACACCGAGAAAGTAAGTGTAGGATCCAGAGTGGGCAGTCATCGTCTCGTCCTGAGTCCCTGGTGATGGGCTTTGTTCCACTGACATCCCAGGACAATGTGGATGCATACCCTGATATTCCTTTATGCATAGCAGGGCCGTTAGATCAGTCGGCACAAGGATATTGCTTATTTATATGATATCAATTATTAAGGACTAGCTGCTGGATCAGGACACCAACTACAAAGAAAATTCAGTACATCCTGGATCTGTGAGCAAAACAACACACTCACCACATGAGATTAATTTTTTTTCTTTTAAAGTCCAGGCCACTGAAACAGCTTGCTCTGGTAAATAAAGTCCTCATACAGTATTACTCATCAGCTCTAAGCTCAAAATTACTCAAGTGGCAAGGACCCTTCAAGGTCACACATTGGGTCAGGGAGTGTGACTACGAGGTATTTTGTATAGACAAGAGAAGTACACTTCAGACCTTTCACCGCAATCTCGTGAAACAGCAGTTCTTGTTGCTCTGGAGAGAATAAAAACATGACTATGGGACCAGAGTGTTAAAAAAATCCTGCGGGATCTCTCATCCTCCCTACCTCACGAAAACATGCAAGATAAAATTTTCAGATATATTTTGTTCAGGCGGCATGGTGGTGTAGTGGTTAGCACTGTTGCCTTGTACCTCCAGGGTACCGGTTTGATTCCCGGCCAGGTTCGTTTCCCGTCTCTGTGTGCATGGAGTTTGCATGTTCTCCCCGTGCTTGGTGGGTTTCCTCCAGATACTCCGGTTTCCTCCCACAGTCCGAAGACATGTGGGTTAGGTTAATTGGCATACCCAAATTGGCCATAGTATGTGAGTGTGTTTGTACCCTGTGATGAATTGGCACCCTGCCCAGGGTGTACCCCGCCTTGTGCCCTAAGTCTCCTGGGATAGGCTCCAGGCCTCCCGTGACCGTGAATACAGGGTTAAGCAATATAGAAGATGAGTGAGTGAGTGATATTTTGCTCATGAACCCACGTGCGGGTAAAAATAGACACTTTTTCAAAGCGGCTTAACAGACATCTGGTCATAGACAGAGTCGATGGTGGTGTAAGAATTAAAGTGGAAACCATCCACTAGTGGATGATACCTGATAGTGGGAATATACTAATATACTCATGTATACCAGAATATGGGCAGTAGTAACTCAGTGGTTTAAGGCACTGAGTTACTAATCAGAAATTTGGCGGTTCGAGTCCCATCTCCACCAGGTTGCCATTGTTGGGCCCTTATGCAAGTCCCTTAACCCTACCTGCTCCAGGGACGCCGTTTCATGTCTAACCTCAGCTATGCGAAGAAAGAGTTTCTCAAATCTGCACTAATATGTGACAAATAAAGACTTACCCCACTGCTTAATTAGTTAGTGCTTAACTCACTGGCCATTTTATTAGGTACACCTTGCCTTAATTATTCATTGCATAGATTCAAGGTTCAAGGTGCTAAAGATTTTTGTCCATATTGGCATTACAGCGTCACGCAGCTGCTGTAGATTTGTTGGCTGCACATCCATCATGCAAATCTCCAGTTCCACCACATCCCATAGGTGGTCTACTGGATTGAGATCTGATCACTGTGAAGGCCATTTGAGTGCAGTGACCTCAGTGTCATGTTTAAGAAACTAGTTTAAGATGATTTTAGCTTTGTGACATGGCATATTATGCTGTTGTCATAAAGGGATGGATACAGCCAGTGATTGTAAATCATTACAATAAAAACAAGAATGATCAGTTCACGTTTTTTTTTTAATTTATCCCTGAATTCGTCTATTGGCTTTGGGAATATTCTCTTATCATCAATGTGTAAGGGTACGTCTTACTTCACCTTGACTAAACAAATGTCACTTTTCCATCCAGGTTTTCACAGCATTGGCAAATTTAAAAGACATAATAATTTGTAATAACCATTAGTGACATCATGTACAGCATACATTATGAGTACAGTTAGATAGTTGTCCTGATAAACCAGTCTTACCCCAGTCCCACTGTACACAGTGTAGGGGTATCTGTAGCTATAGAATCTAGGCTCCCTCCTGAGCATCCCTGGCATTTTACAGTGCTGAAACTTATATTTCTATCAGCATGAAAATAAAGCCCATCGCTTGTCAAATCCAACTGCTGCCTAGTACTTTTCATGTCAAATAGACAAGAGATAGAGATGGAGACGGATTTCCATAATGCTCCTTTTATCATTTCAGAATTTTCTGGTGACACATTGAACAGGACAGCTTTTAAAACAGATTTATTTATGGTTCTTCAGATTTAAACTGATAGAAGTTGTTCCATAGGAGTAACCTAAAAGTTAAGTTGATCCATTTTATTTCATATGATTTACAAGAACTAAGGCAAAACAAGAGGGGTGCTCGGGAATTCCCGTGAGTAGGTTCATGTGACACAAGGAGAGGCAAAGAGGGGGGACACAGAGGGAAACTCACAAACTGTATATACAAAATCTCCTTATAATCACCCATAGGTGTTTTAAAGATCAGTTTCGAAGAGCAACTACAAGAGTTCTGGTCGTCGCCATTTTGGCGGGAGCTAACAAGTGGTTAAATGAACTGAGCCTGGTTGTTGGGTGAAACATGCCTACTTACGTCCTTTACCACAAGCTAGCCAGTTTAGCTTTGCTAGAATTTTAAGGTAGCTGATTTTAATTTCTATCCTAACCTAACTAATTTCTTGCAGCAAGGTAAGACACGATGATTTCAGTTACCTGTTTAGCTAACGTAATCCATAACAGACAGCTGGCGGTTTGACCACCTGCAATGCAGCTGTCACTCAAATCAGCCACCAACCTAATCATGAATAAATTTATGGTGCAATAAAATTTTGCCTCAGAAGTTACATAAGAATTCTACTGAGCCCCTAAAGGGACATCGGTGGGAAAAAAATAAATGTTGGAGGAAAAAAAAATTCCACCTTGAAAAAAAAAAGAAATAAATAGGCTAACATGATATGGGCAGGGAAAAAAATGCAGCTGTGAAAAAAAAATTTTTTTTGTTCGAAAAGTTCGCGAGATCTCGCAAAAGTTTCTGAGATCCCGCAAAAAAGTTTGCGGAAAAAAGTTTGTAAAGATACTCGGATTAGAATTACATGTGCGTTGTTAAACAGGCATGGAGAGAATTACTCAATAGAATTCTGAGTAGCTGAGTTTTACTTTCAGCTTGGCCTAAAATATAAAGACATTCAGTTTGTACTCTGAGCTTGCCCTTTCCGTATTTTGGCGCCGGAAATATGAGTCACGTGGTCTCGATTTCTTTTCCTCCTACGTATGTCCCGTTTTTTTTTTTCTTCCCCAGATTTTTTCCCAATTTTTTCTTTCTTTTAACAAGTTTCTTGTCCCCTCCTCAATGTCCGTACAATTCACCCCTTGAGTGGATAATCTAGCCACAGAGCCCAAATGCTATGTTTTTGTTGTGGAAAGCTGCAAACATGTTTATTTCTGTTAAAAAGTTGGACATTTTAACATGGGGTCTATCGGGATTGACTCACTTTTGCAGCCAAGTCGTTGCTCCCCAGTTCAAAGTGTTCAAATCCCTGAGAAATGGCTTATCAGCTGTGATTTGATTCCAGACGTTGATGTGTTTCTGAAACGTGGAGTCAAAGTGTTTAAGATAAATGACACTGCTGCTAAAATAACCTGACAGCATCTTAGCCATCTATGCTAGCTTAATATAAGGAAAAAGAAAGAAGAGTTTGATAAGAGCCTTTATCGTCTTCCTGGTGGAAAAAAAAACTAAACATTTTTATAAAGCTGTTCTCCTGTCGCAATATTTTCCAATAGCAGAGAGCACCAAGTTACTAAAACGCTTCTGTGTATTGCCAGTCACAGCCGCAACTCCATCCTTTTCCAGCTAAATATAAATACCCCATTTTTTCCCCTAAACCAACAAAAAAAATATATATAGCATACTATGCAGGAAGATGCACACCAAGAATCACACTGATAAATCTTGTTTATTGATAACCAGCTACTACTGTCGGCATACAGGTATGAACAAGTACTGTCGCCTTGCATCTCCAGGGTCCAGATTCGATTCCCGGTCAGGCTCGATTCCCATCTCTGTGTGCATGGAGTTTGCATGTTCTCCCCGTGCTTGGTGGGTTTCCTCCGGCTCCTCCGGTTTCCTCCCACAGTCCAAAGACATGCAGATTAGGCTAATTCGCGTTCCCAAATTTCTCATAGTGTGTGAGTGAATGTATGTGTGTGTGTCTGTGCCCTGCGATGGATTGGCACCCTGTCCAGGGTGTACGCGCCGTGTGCTCTAAGCCTCCTGGGATAGGCTCCAGGCCCCCCGCAACCCTGAATGCAGAATAAAGCGGTATAGACGACGATGAATGAGTGAGTATGCAGATCTGAAGAAGATGGTGGTAGATTTTCACAAGTCAGGAATATCTCTTGGAGCAATTTCTCAACATTCTGAAATTCCAAGGCAACAATTAAGTACAAGTTAAAGGGAAGTGTAGGCACTTTGCCAAGGTCTAAAAAAAAAGCCTCTGCTCTAAAATCAACACCTTCAAGGTTGACTTATGTTTACAGCTGACCACATGAACAAAGAAAAAGCCTTTTGGAGGAAATTTTTGACCAGAGGTACGTTTGGAAAAGTAAGACCACTTAAGAACACTGCACCAATTGTTAGGCATGGTGGTGGTAGTATTGTGATTTGGGGCAGTTGTGCTGCGAGTGCACAAAATGGATGGAATAATGAAAAGGTGGACAAGCGCAGAATTCTTCAGGAGCATTTCGAATCATAAGCGGAGACAGTGATGTCAAAGCTGGATGTGAAACGGATAAAGCAGGCTAACTTTAAGCTATCATAGCCTTCGCCATGGTTAAAGGTCATGTATATGCCAGGAAACAAGAAACTTGTCTGTGGCAAGTTATCTGTCAAAATAAACATTTCAAGGAGATATTAAAAATTCTATTCAAACTTGTCCACAAATTTAGGGGCTTCCTTCTATTAAAGATGCGTTACAATCATGGTGCTTGATGAGATGTATGCTAATTAGGGAACTTGATGAGGACAATGCAATGAAATTCTGATGAATTCTGATCAACTTGAGATCAATGTTTTTAATTTAAATAATCTTTTTATATACATAAAAACATACCACAGACTACCAGGACTGGAGCTTTATATTCTGGTCACTTTCCTAAATAAATATTTATACACGTATACTATTATTGCTGGGTCATGAGGGATTTTCCTGGCTAAAAAATTTCATAAGCCATTTTACCTGATTCTGTCGGGCACCCTCTGTGTCTGGTTGCCATCAGTCATGCAGTTCCCAGCAAAGCTTGTCCCTCTGGCTCCACCATACTCCCTTCTAAGCGCCATGGCGCCGTGTGTCAAAACGGACACGCCTTTAGCAATACGACGACGTGGCTCGTCTCGCCATCCCTGAGGCCGCACTGTAAACAAAGCCTTGGGCAGCCCTTCCACTCCGAGTCCAGAAAGAGCTGGTCCCACAGCGAACCACATGTGTGAAGGGGTAGCTTGGCCTGAGAGCCACGCTGCCTTAAAAATCTGCTCCGCCTCTTCGTGTGAGCAGTACAGCAGCCTCACCTATTAAAGGAAACAGAAAAAGCAGCATGCCATTTACTTAATTATAAAATGTTTAATTGCCCGTACAGCCTTCTAGGAGACAGTTTGCATATGTAACCTTTTATGAAAAAGAAAAGCACTATTCAAAATCCATTTAAAAAAGTTTTTTGGGGGGAAAACTGTTCACAAAACAGCAGCCATTAGCCAGAATATCTTGATGTGAAACGGGGCATCATGGTGGTGTAGTGTTTATAATTGTGGCCTGCATATTCTCCCCATGTTTGGTGGGCTTCCTCTGGGTACTCCGTTTCCTCCCTGTCACAAAGTGCACCAGTAATGAGTGTTCACCTAAATCTTTTGTCACACCTCGCTCTGCATGTGTGCGAAGAGATGGGGCCGCTAGATTGGGCACGGCTGGTTAATGATCATCGTTAATGGACTTTGGGCTTTCACCGCACTATAAAAAATAGGCAGGGAGTTTAGCTCTAGATCTTGTTGTCTAAAGCCTAAAGTCACTTGCGGGACACAAAAAATGCGATGAGTGGCAAGTAAACGGGGTGATGTCATGTGACAAAAGGACTTTAAAGCCAAAAACTGAATGCAGCCATTTAATCACGGCATCAAGGATAGCCGCTTCAAGGACTGCACGAGCTCCCGCGACACTTTCCCTTCGACTAGAGACAACTTTTGCAATGCTGCTGCCGAAGTGGAAAAAAGGACACTAGGTTCCACATTAAAGCCCCTGTTCCCAGCCGGAAAAGCCACCCAGGCATCAGATGTCACGTCAGACTTCCGTCTGTGACCGCACCCAAGAAAAACTGGGAGGGTCCGACTGCCTGAGACAGCGAGGGGAGACGCTTTAAGGAGTCGCTGCCCACTCTGCCACTCTGCCCACCACCATGGCTCGCCAGCCTCGTGCCCGCATGCCAGCTGGTCACTGCCTTCGGACCTGCATGTGAACACCCTCACTCCCCTTTTTCTTTCTCCCTCCTAAAACCCCTTTTCCCCATTTTTCCTAATAAAATTACCCTTTTCCCATAAGACCTTGTCTCATGTCTGTGCCACCTGTGCGAAAGACCTAACACTCCCATAGTCCAAAGACATGCAGATTAGGCTAATTGGCATTTCCAAATTTTCCACATTCTGTGAGTGTGTGCTTACATGTCCTGTGAAATACCTTTTCCATCTAAAAGAATAAGCAGATCCAAATCGTGCCAGCAATATGCCTCCTGCTTCTAAGGATCAGCACGTTCATGCCTGTACAGATCTCATTGGTTAGTACAAAAAACATTGTACTAACCCACGAGGCCGAACATTTTCGCTGGTTTTGCACCAAACTCTCAAATGCATACTTTTCTTTGCAATAAGACATCGATGCACTGGAACTTCCTCTCCATGTAGACACTAAAGAACTGTTCTTTATCAAATTCTTATCATGTCATGTACTGGCCTTCTCAGCTACAAGAAAAGTTGCTTTCTGGATTTCCTTACTTGGAAACACCAAAATGACCAGAAGTAAATATGGAGCAGTCATTACAAGATAAATTGGTAGAACACCATCCAGTGGACAGATTAACAGAGATAAACTGCTCATGACCTAAAACCTAATACTTCCTTGTCTTATGGAATGTGCGTATGAGTGCTGATGAAAGAAACAGAAACTACTTGAAAAGTACAAGGAACGCTTGAACAAATGCATCAGCACGAGTAAGAAACTCCTAATTGAAAAGAGCATGCAAGAGAAGCAGGCATGTAGGGAGATGCCCAATGCTACTGTTCTTCAGTGGCAATGGTCAATCACCTTAACTGAATCTGCTGGAACTGAGCATGTATTTCACTTCTTGAAGGGAAAATGCACCAATAACAAGGAGAAACTTCTTACAGCAGCAGTAAAGGCCTGACAGTCACAAATGTGGCTAGATTATGGTATAGGGATGCATGAATCTGCATACTTTCAGCTTTGATTTACAAACAGCTGATGACTTCTTATAAGGTACATACCGTACACTTTTTGATAAACAAAGTTCCATGAGTTGCTCTAGCCTGCTGGACAGGTTGGACAGAGGCGTAATACCAACCCTCTATTACACATGCAACTCAAGCAATCGTCATTATTAAAACAAGACATCGCTTTCATAAATTGCATAAAATTCCCAAGCATGATTCCGATCATACAAATTGTACATATGATTCTTATAGTTTGTCCAGTTACTTTTGGTCCCTTAAGAAGCAGGACCAATTACAAATTATGTAAATTTGGATGACATACCGTCAAACTAAAGCAATAAGTTTGCGCAGCCATACATGCCTACTCCATAACACTGCTTTACGGATATGATGGTATTATTTACTGTTGCTTTTAAAACTGAGGTTAAAAGAGCTGCCACAGAGCTGAACTCTCTGAACTATTTTTGCAGCTCCTTAATGCATGGTTGTGGCCATGATGACACAGCCTCCTCTTGGGCTTTATCCATCAAAAGTGCTTTTTTTTTTTTTTGCTTTATTGTTGGTTTTTCTCGGCATTGGAGTGATACAATGAACATGGTCATTTTCAAAAGGAGACAAGATGAAAATGTCCTTTGTGGTGCTCTTCGTCTGCTTCCATTAAGGGGTAGGAAAAGCAGACCTGATCTACACATTCAACTTGGCACAAGTTTTTATGCCAGATGTCCTCCCTGATGGAACCCTCCCTTTTTGTCCAGGCTTAGCATAGGCCCTATGGATGCCCTATCCAGTTGCTTGGGTTTGGCCACTGGCTGGGAATTAAACTGGGTCTTCTGCATGGCAGCCTAGAGGCCTAGCGCTAAGCACTTTCAAAATGTCCTCTAAGATGGCAGGGTGATGGCAGGGTTTGAGGCTTGAGGGTTAGAGCTACTTGTATGATTCAGTCAGTTACTATTGGATATTTATTATTCATACACAACTTTTTTGAGTACTTTTTCAACTTTCACCATTTACAACCAGATCATGTGATGGCAACAACATAGGGAACACTTTATCCCAAACTGAGAGGTCAAACACCAGCATAGAAATCAAAAACAAAGATGTAGAAAACACAGAGGTCTTTGAGCTAAGCAGAGATCAATTACCAACCACAATATTTTAATTTACTTGGAAACTTGGCTTAATAACGGCATCCCATACAGTGGCCTGGAGGTAGGGGGTCGTTTTTATCAAGGCTGATAGGGAAGCAGCAGGCACACAAAATGAGATAGGGAATTTATGTAAGCCAAACATGGTGCATCACTGTGGCTTCCCACTGCTCTGCTGATCTTGAATAATGAATTATTAAGTATTGAGCCTTTTATTTATTGATTGGGTTTACAAACATTGTTATGGTACCAGTGTATGTCCCCCACACACACCCCAGATGCTAGCATAGCTATAAACAGACTGCAGACAGTGCATCCAGATGGGGACTTTATTGTCACTGCAACTTAAGATCTGTTCTACCATAGTCTCGACAGAATGTCTCTCAACTGACTAGGAGACCCATTAATTTGGCCATGTATACAGAAGTGTGACTGAGCTTACGAAGTCAAACCCCCCTCCAACAGTCTGACCATTGTTATTGCTTCTTCACATCAAAACTGTGAAACCCACAATCAGGACTGCCTTCGTTCTCCAGTAGCAGTTCTCACTTATTGACTGGAATGAATTTGTTACTCAGAGCACCACAGACCCAGACACCAACATCAACTAACAGGTGTGTGACTGCACACCCAGTCTAAAATCTATTAAAACTTTCCCCAACCAGAAGCCCTAGATGAGACGGGAGGTCTGCTCAAAGCACGTAACAAAGTCTTCAGATCTGGTGACCTGGAGGTCTACAGTGTCGCCAGGGCCAATCTGAGGTGAGGAACCTGCAAAGCCGAACACATAAACTGTGGATTGTGGAGCACTTCAACTTGACTGACCACCTGTGGCAAATTAATCAGGCTATCACAGACTTTAAACCTCCCAGCACGGCATCTGCAACCAGCTCTGACTCACTTCCAGAGGAGCTAAATTTCTTTTATGCTAATTTTGAAAACAGGAACATGTTCAAGGCAGACCTTCTACCAGGCAAGCAGCCACTCTTACCCTTCACATCTAAAGTGAGGGCTACCCTGAGTTGGTTGAATGTATGGAAACACGCTGGCCTTGATGGCATCCCTGGTCAGGTGTTTAGAGTCTGTGTAGAGCAACCTTGGCTCGGCAGCTGTTCCAATCTGCTTTAAGTCAGTGATCAGTGGCAATGCACTCCGTGCAATGGCACTTAATGACTTTAATCCCATTGCACTCACCTCTGCCTCTGTTTGCCACTGTTCATCACTACAGTGACACAAAATGCCATCTCCATGGCATTCGATTCTTCCCTATTCCCTCTGGACAACCCAACACTTTTGCCAAAATGCTTTTTCTTATTTGAAGCTCATCATTTAACGTTCCAAACAAATAGAATCAACTTGGTGTCAGTACACCAAACCCTGGACGTCCTTGTCTGTTTGACTTGCATCCTACATTCTCATTCTCAACACTGGAGTTCCTCAGGGATGCATACTGCCCCCTCTATTATAGTCCCTTTTTACCCACAACTACCTGTATCTGTTAGTTATATTGAGGACAATAACCTGGTGCTCAATGCCAAGAAATCTCACTCATGCTCCCATCTACATTAGTAGAGATGCTTTTAATCTTTGTTTTAAGTTCTGTTGAGTCCTTACTTCTCTTAGGATGTCACCTGAACTCCTCTAGCAAAACAAAAAAAAACAATGTCTAAGACTGAAAAAGGTTAACCTGTGCCCAAAGGATCTGGTGAATTTTTTTTTTACTCCTGTGCTCTTGAGAGCATCTTTACCAACTGCTTCTAAGTGTGGTACCACAACTGCACCACAACAAATGCAGCAGGTGGTGCAAACCACTCAACGTATCATCAGCACTCAACTACCTGTCATGGAGGACATTTACAAAAAAAAAAAAAAAAACGCTTTTTGCAAAAGGCGAAAACGCCTCTCATCCTTATCACAGACTATTTACCTTTCTCCCACGGGGCAGGCACGACAGGTGCTCCGTGTCTGCACAAACAGACAGAAATAACTTTATCCCTGTGGCTGTTTCCATACTGAACAGCTGACCATGGCTTGATAACCACTACACTACTGCACCGACTGCTTACTTACACCGCGCTGCATTATTCACAATCCGTCTTTGCATTAACCAAATTATAACACTGTCACACTTTGAAATCCATCCATTTATTCTGTATTGAATATAATGTTCTATACAGACACCCATATATGTACAGTACCTTTGTGACCTGTCGTATTAAGTCAGGTATTAAGTCGCACTGTTTAGTTTCACGCTAGGGCCAGAAATGTATCAAATCTTTAATTCCGGTGGTTAATTAACACCACATCTTACTGGGCCTTTGCTGGTTGCTCCAGTTGTGATAAAAAACATGCTTTTTTGGGGGGCTATAAATCCATGCTTCTGGTAAATTTATTTTTAAGTAGCAGGAAAGTCCTCGTGTCAGAATGAGGCTGAGGGTTCCGTTGTTCTTACTATGTCATGGTGATTTACATATTCCAAAAATAGGTTTTCAATGGTGTCTTCCGAGGCCCTCCTCGTAAACAAACTTGCACAGGTCATATCTCAGCAACTGGACATGATACTGCAAAATGTTATCAAAATGAAGCTTATTGAAGCAGGGACCTGAAAAGATACAGTACAGACCAAAGGTTTGGACACACCTTCTCATTCAAAGAGGTTGAATTTGTATTATGGCAAGAAAAAAGCAGCTAAGTGAAGAAACAAACGAGTGGCCATCATTACTTTAAAAAATGAAGGTCAGTCAGTCAGAAAAATTGGGAAAACTTTGAAAGTGTCCCCAAGTGCAGTCACAAAAACCATCAAGCGCTACAAAGAAACTGGCTCACATGCAGACCGTCCCAGTAAAGGAAGACCAAGAGTCGCCTCTGCTGCGGAGGATAAGTTCATCCGAGTCACCAGCCTCAGAAATCGCAGGTTAACAGCAGCTCAGATCAGAGAGCAGGTCAATGCCACACAGAGTTCTAGCAGCAGACACATCTCTAGAACAACTGTTAAGAGGAGACTGTGTGAATCAGGCCTTCATGGTAGAATATCTGCTAGAAACCCACTGCTAAGGACAGGCAACAAGCAGAAGAGACTTGTTTGGGCTAAAGAACACAATAAAGAACACAATAAAGAAAACTCTTTGAATGAGAAGTTGTGTCCAAACTTTTGGTCTGTACTGTATATAACAGAAATGCGACTAAATACCTGATTTAATGTGATGGCGTCCCATAAGTCTATTCTGATCAGTATGTTATCTTCGTTACATGTCTTTGCCACTGCAACATCGTTGTTTGTTCATAAATATATTTGTCACATACAGTATATATCCCACTGAAGCATCTGCACTTAAGAGTTAAGACTTCCATACACCTGTACATTACATATATCCACCACTGCCTTATGTCTACACTACCAGCCAAAAGGTTAGACACGTTTGTCTATGGACACATTTTTTCAAAACTATATAATAATACATATTGAATTCAATTCAATTACATTTTATTTGTATAGCACTTTTAACAATTGACATTGTCACAAAGCAGCTTTACACAATCAAAAGGTTGTATGAGGTTGTATGAACTGTGAATGTGTATGAATCAAAATGATGAGATTGTCCCTGATAAGCAAGCCAAGGGCGACAGCATCTCCCTTAGATGGCAATAGAACGAAACCTTGAGAGGAACCAGACTCAACAGGAAACTCATCCTCATTTGGTTGATAACGGATAGCAGGGATTGATCTGCTAGGAGGCTGGAAGTTCATATGTACATATTGCATTAGGTAATTATGGAACAATAACAGTCAGTTGGAATTTTAGAATGTTTCTTGCAAGAACAGTATTATCCAATGCATTTGCCAAACCCATCAAGCACCATGATGAAACTTGCTCTCATGAAGACTTTGCCAGGAAAGCAAGACCAAGACTTACCTCTGCTGCAGTTCATTTAGAGTTACCAGCCTCAGAAATCACCAATTAACAACCAGCACATCAGATTAGAGCTGTCATGAGGGCTTTACAGAGCATACAGTAGGTAGCAGATACATCTCAATATCAACTGTTCAAAGGAGAAACAGCATATTTTGGACGCCTTCAGGATTGTTTTATAATGAAACAAGAAAAAAAAAATCAGGAATGACTATGGAATTACAGAGTGTGTCCAAACTTTAAACTGGTAGTCTACTGTACATTTGTTATTTATATGCTACTTATTCACTTCTGGTTAGATTCTACCTGCACTCCATTGACTTTTTACACATACTTTGCACAATGACAATAACGTTTAATCCAATCTAATCTAAAGCACCTAATTCACACATGCCTAAAAAACTGAAGGAGCATTTACAAAGCCAGGTGACACGACTAATTATTCACAGCGCCTGGGTGTTGTTATAAAAGAAGCCTTCTATTCATCAACCTTCCTGAACAAGGTTAAATGCACTGCGCAAGTCTAACTTTGTGCTCCTCTGACCTGTTCAAGGGCTAAATGTTCTAGAGGAATCACGAAGCTGTATTTCACTGTTTGTCATATTCGGTTCCTGTGATCAATGTGCAAGCGAGGCCGTTTTAACTCAGTGGCAGAATGCGAGGTTGATGACTGAATGTATGTCAGCATGACAGTCTCCTTTAAATAGTTGTATAGGTTTTATTTGGAGATGAAGAGTAGACATGATCTGCCTCACATACTGTGGGGAAGCCAGGGGTAACAGTCAATGTGGGAGCAATTCCGATACTTTGTTTTCACAAAATCCCTTTTCTCAGTAGAGATATGGGTAAGCAGCAGTGAAAATACAGGCTGGTCCATAAATATTGGAACAAAGAGAAGTTTTTTTTTTGCAGTTTGTACACTGTCTCTGGATGCCATTATATTGAAATTTAAATTAAAGATTTAAGATATGAGCAAAGTCAATGCTTTTAGCTTCAATTCAAGGGGTTTGAAGAAAGTGCGGCATTAACCATTCAGGAATTTTAATTTTACTCACTCATTCACTCATCGTCAATACCAGTTTACCAAGAGGGTTAGGGCCCTGGAATGGCTGCCACTCAATCGCAAAGCACACACACTAATTTACACACTACGGGCAATTTGGGAACGCCAATTAGCCTAATCTGCATGTTTTTTGTACTGTGGGAGGAACCCGGAATACACGAAGGAAACCCACCAAGCACAGGGAAGACATGCAAACTCCATGCACACAGAGAAAAGAATCGGGCCTGGCTGGGAATCGAACCCAGACCCTGGAGGTGTAAGGCAACAGTGCTAACCACTACACTACTGTGCCGGCCCGAATTTTTTTTTATTTCATTAGTTTTTATTGTATTTACTATTCAGGCATTTTAATCCACATACCCACTTTTTGGGGCTTACTTGTTTTTATTCAGAGCATGTCCATATTTTTTTTTAAATCTAAATGAACACTGTTAAGTAACTACTTAACATGCCATTAAGAACACCCTCTCACTGGGAACAAGTCTTGCTGTTACATTCTCCACAGTCCCAGTGATGATTTAGTCATTGCCATTGGAGGCTTTTCCTCCAAATAGAATGGCTGTTCAAGTCTGGCAGTGATAGCTGATCTGCTCTGGCATGAGCAAAGTTGTCAAAGAAACTGCATAGTGAAGCTCCTTTGCGTTCACTCTTATCGGGCGCCATCGCATTATCTGGTGGCTTCCCTCTTTGGCAATTTCTGCAGGCAAGATAGCAGATTCCTACTCAGTAATACAGTACACAGCATTTTGTCCTTTGTTCCAGCGAGTCTGTGGAGGTGTAATTTCAGTGGTTCAAATCATCCATAAAAAGAGTAAAGTGCGTCCGAGAGGTGGACAAATTTGTTCGAGCTGTCCTTAGCACTGCCTCATCTCCTGCTCTAAAAGTAGTTTTCTTAGGTTTATGATCCTCATCTGCAGATCATTCTTCAGCCTGGCGTATGTGGTAATGGTAGCAACATCTGCCTTATCTGATCAAAACCACGATCTGTTCCCAGTCTGGTTGAGCTTGTTTGAGGAGTGGTGTGTACTATTTTGTTTTAAAAGGCCTGAAACCTGGTCCAAGAGTCAAAGGTAAGAGGGCGGTTGGAGTCTTTGCTGAAGTCTAGCAATGTTTGCGTAAACCAAGTCAAATGAGTAGATGGTAAGTAGAGTAACTGTCCCATATACAGTAGGTTATGTAGCATATCTTTAGCCATAGCTATTAAATGGATTATAACAATGATCTTGAACTCCCTTGGCCGACACTAAACCATCACTCCTGAGTTACCAGTGATCCAGACCCCTCTTCCCTCTGGACCCGTCTAACTGGTCCTGGAGTCCTGCTTCTGGTTGGAGATCTCGTCGCATGGATGCCCTGTGTGGTCTGCCTGGATTTGTATGGTGGCTGGGGATGGTTTCCATTAAGACTGTCCTATCATCGATTGATGCTCTGGGGACCTGTGACTTCAGTTGTTCGATAGCTCAGGACTGGAATCTCCTACAGTCTACCTGAGCCTCCAGGAACAAACTGGACTCCTTTTAATTTTAACACATCTCCTGTTACACTGAACTTCCAGTACACATTATTAAGTTGATCAATCCCTGCTATCCGTTATCACCCAGATGAGGATGGGTTCCCTGTTGAGTCTGGTTCCTCTCAAGGTTTCTTCCTATTACCATCCCAGGGAGTTTTTCCTTGCCACCGTCGCCCTCGGCTTGCTCATCAGGGACAATCTTATCATTTTGATTCATACACATTGCATACAGACTAACTTCTTTTTATTGTGTAAAGCTGCTTTGCGACAATGTCAATTATTAAAAGCGCTATATAAATAAAATTGACTTGACTTGACTTGACATGAATTCCACACCTGATTTGCCCTGGTAGTTGTGTTAAGAGAGGACACGGTGTCTGGGCCTACTGGAGATCCCATTCCAAGCCAATGCTGCATTATGTGGTTATCAATACAGGTAGCTCATGAGATCCAATTGGTTCTACCTTTTTAACAGTTCATGCACATTAAAATCTTCTATTCTAGTGCATTTGCCGCAAGGGAACCTTATATGCCAGTTAGAATTCTAAACGCACTTTTCTAAATTAAAAAAAAAAAAAAAAGTTGAGTAGTTGCACGTAACCAGTAATACATTTTGCCTCATATTTTGTTAACCACTGAGCCTCTTGTAATGTTTTCATCTCTTCAATGCTTCCAAATTATGTTTTATCGTATACAGTAAGTCTTGACTGGAATCCAATATAGGTCTAGACAATGATTTTTTTCCAATTCTCTAGTTTGAACTCATCAAACCAGGTCATAATAGTGTTAACTATGTGCACAGGGGTACAATCATATTGGAATAGAAAAGGGCCTTCCCCAAGCTGTTGCCACAAAGTTGGAAGCGTAGCATTTGTCCTGGTTTGTCTTGGTATGCTGAAGCATTAGGATTGCCCTTCACTGGGGATAAGGTGTCTGATTGCCTGATTAATTAACAGATTTGGCCAAATACTTTGTCCTTATGGTGACCTTATATAAAATTGATTAGCCATACTCGCATCATTTAGAATAAGTGCTAAGACGTACAGTATAACAGTATAATTAGGGCTGGGTATACTGGGGAGACTTTCATAACAAAGAACAAAATGCTTTAATACCATTGAATATAAAAAAAAAAAGGCTTAACATTCAGTGCCAAAATTCGATACCTACGGAGAATTAAATTTACCTAAGGAGGTAAAATTGAATCAGTTTCAAGCACGCAGCATGCTGATTACAATACCCCGAGACAGGATTCACGTGTGTGTGTGTGTGTGTGTGTGTTGTATTTTGAGAGGCGGTGTAGTTTGTAAAGTGGATGCGAACCTGTATACATGATCGAATTGTGGCTCCATCCAATTATCCTTGATGATATTACCCGCAAATGATGCAATACATAAAAAAGACCTCACTGTCCGGAGCTGTCCGAGGACGACGCTATGACTGGGATTTAGGTAACGGTAAGGGTTAGCAAACAATTTGAAATGTATTTATTTTAATTTAATAAGTATTAGGCGTGCTGCCAGGGACTTAAACTATGACCCCTATGTAACTTTAGATATAGCTGCCGTGTAAAGTAGCTTCAGCTTACGGCCAGAGAGAGCTAGCGAAATCAAAAACTGAACTGTATTTAATCAGAGCTTCAGGAGCTACAGCAGCCGTCTGGTATTATGAAGCTTCCCGATTCGATTCTGGCTTTTATACATTATTATTTATTAATATTAACAGACTGTGTTGTGCACGAACATGCTGAAACAGCACAGTTCATTGAACAGGCTCATTTTTCAGTAAGTGGTGAACTTGAACGGTTCGGTGTGCTGGAAAAAAAAGAAAAAAAAGGGAGTGTGAGCGTCGTTAACATGCAGGGCGCCGAACGCTAGCGGCAAAGTCTTTGTTCATTCGATTTATATTATTGCTAATATTCTGTGAGCCAAAGAAAGAAGCTCACATTCTCTCTCTCAGTCAGAGATGAAGCGAATCTGAAACACACAGCACTGATCAAAAAAACAACAAAAAAAAACACAAGCTTTATAGTGTTTTTGAAAGTGAACTTAAAAATGGTACAGTTTTTTACCTAAGGAGATCAAATTTAAATTAAGGAGGTAAAACTGTACCATCTCTAAATGTTTGGCTCTCTCGGATCTCAGAGATTTCAGAGATTTTGCGGTATGATGATGGTGGTGAATGTTCGTAAATCGGTGTCAACGTCCATATCTGCAGAAATTTGTAACTCAAATATTCATCAGTTCGGTGACTTGCTGTACTGGTTTGTTTTAGTGGTGCTGATCGAAATCGGCAATGATCACGTAATTTTTACAAATCGGTTGGCTCTCTACTGGCCGATCACAGAAACCGATACTACTACTGTATGATGATGTAAAATACACAAGTCGACAGCCACATCAACATGCCGTTGCCAGTCTGTCTGTGACATCAAGTCTCTTCAAAAGACGTCAGATTTGCAATATCCACATGCAATATCCACAGGTATTGCAAAACCACGTGGGGGAACGTCTGCTAAAAGCTTTAACATAACTAGCCTTATTTGCCGGATAAGAACGATTCAACGTGAGCTTAGGCTTGTAAGTCGGCCCTCACTCACTCACCTATAGCAGAAGCACTCAAAAAGCTTGAGCCTACCTCTGCAGAGAGTACAAAGACTAAAACCATTATCACAAAAATAATAATGTACAGTAGAGAGAAGTAAAGCGGTGCTCAGGTCTAGTCGAGGCAGCCCAGACATCCCTTTACCGCTCAGTGCATGCGGTCTGACAGTGAGCAGCTGCACATATTTTCAGTCTCTTAAAAAAACTGAAATTCTGAACCTTATAAAGAAACGCCAGCCCTCGCTGTTTAGTAATGAGTAGCCATACAAAGTGTCTGGTGTGTGTGTGTGTGTGTGTGTGTGTGTGTGTGTATGTGTGTGTGTGTGTGTGTGTGTGTGTGTGTATGTGTGTGTGTGTGTGTGTGTGTGTGTGTGTGTGTGTGTGTGTGTGTGTGTGTTTATTTAAAAACATTTCATGAAGTTTTGATTTGTTATTCATGCTCCATGTGCTGCGTGTTATAACGAGTGAGTATAGCAGGACAGTCAGCATTTTACATAAGCATGTCAGCGTGTGTGACATCCGAATGGAACATTTTTGCTCTTTAGTCGAACATAGGCTATTTCATTGGTTTCAGTTTCTCTACAATCTACATGAAATAATAAGAGAATGGAATATGTGATCTATTCCTCTGATCGGAGAATCCATGGTTTTGCATATTCTTTTTTTTCCTTTTGTCCTCATTACTTCTTTTGTACTATTTCTGCCATTCACCTTTTTTTCCCTTACTGCATTTTGTTATATACCTTGATACAACTACGAAAATAAAGGAAAGAATGAAAGAACTCACTCTTTCAATGATATCTTCAAGCTTCATACTGTACATTTGAGGTCTCAGAAAATGTTCTGAGGATCAGAGAATTGGATGCAACTTTGGCAGTACTTTGGATTTTTTCCTGAAGTTAAACATGCACCATAAATGAAATCAAAGTGCTGAGTAGAAGTTACGTTACGGACAGTTATTTTTATCTTTAATATTATATATATATTTTTTATTTATTTATTTATTTATATTATTAATTTATATAGTTATTTTAGTTTCATCATCCTTGGTCGGTTTCGTCCCACAGTCCAAAGACATGCAAATTAGGTTAATTAGCATTCTCAGATTAACTGTGGTGTATGTGTGTGTACCCCACCTTGTGCCCTAAGTCTCCTTGGATAGGCTCCAGGCCCCCCCACGACCCTGCATACAGAATAAAGTGGAATAGATGATGAGATGAGATGAGATGAGATGAGATGAGATGACCTTCACTGGTCCTGCCCTCTTTTATTTAATTTTTTTCCTTATCATTGCAAATACTTTTTATGTGCCAGCTGTCAACTGTGATAATATCTGTATATTCTTGAATTGCAAAAAATAAATAAATAAAAGATTTGTCAGCTATCAAGGCAAACTTCTTCTTTTTAATGTGTATGAACATTGAACTAGCTTGTTCAAATTCTGAACTTGTACAACACTGTAATAGACATGTTGAGTTGTGGAGAATGTACCTGAATGTGCTGAATATATTAATAATTCTCTTTTATTTTTTCGAAAAATATCATTCAGGAACCAGTATCGAACTCAAGGTATCAGTGTCAGTACCTACAGTACGGTTCAAAAGTCTTTAATTTACGTCTAAAATTTATGCATAAATAACATTACAGAAGAATATTTGCATGCCTGTGAAGAAAGCGGCATATTACATGACAGACCAGATTTCAGATTCTACATTGAAAGAAACTTCTATAAAAAGCACCAAGTAATAACATAAACAATAAACGGAAACTCTTAAGCAGTAGTGTTCAATACAGATTTGTGCAGTATTCTAAGTAAAACAGCTGTTAGGTTTTACTGAGCATGCTGGAGAATAGTCTTGTACATAATAATGCAGACATAATAAACTTATATAACAAAATTTGTACTACAGATAAAATGGTGCTAAGTTTTTCGCACAGGACTGTATATCCAGAAAATGTTATAAAGCTCTAAGTATAGCACACCAATAAGAATGAACTAAAGGAGCAGCTAAGACTAAGATCAATTAGATTCAGACTGAGATCAACAATTTTTAAAAGTACAATTGACAGAAAATTTTTATTTTTACATCAAATCCGACTTCATGCGTTAGAATGTGAGCCAATCATAGAGCATTAAGGTGGGACTTGCATACAGCATGGGTTTAACCCCAAATCATATTGATTCCCATCAAGTAATGTGATCATTTTAGCTGCTCTTTTTAAAGCTGATGTTAAATTTCCTTAGTTTACAAATAATATCTATCAATTTGGTGGGAAAAAAAATATTGCAAACCTGAAACCTAGGAACAAAAGGAACACAAGTGTGCATTTTCTCACCCAATCTGCATGTGTTTCTGGAAATGTATTCTTGTCCAGGAATATGAAATGTGAAAAATTTGCATAGGATAAATTAGCTAGTGACATTTCTCTACGGGTGTCGTAGAAAATTTCTCTACGGGTATGTCCAATTTATTTATTTTTTTTACAAATGTTTGTTGTGAAATGGAATGCTTTCCTCATGCCAGTAGCTGTTGCTATAATCAAATGAGTTTAAATCACATGTTCGAATCCCAGGTGATGCTGTAGCCTATCGCAGCACAACCTGGGTCTAGAGAGACCCGACTGGACGAGGGGTGGGAGGCACTTAGCGTTTTCACATCAATTACGGCTCTACAGCCAATCACGGGCGTCTGTGAGCTCACGCAGGTGGAATAGCGATGTCCTCTGAGTGTGTTACGCCCACTCCCCATGATGTGTGAGTAAACAGGTCAAAAAGACGTCACGTGGCTTAGAGGAAACACGTGCGTTGTTGGGTCCAAATGGCTCTTCGAGTGTTTACGGTTGCTGATCCCTGTCCTAGAAGCTGTCAGTTGCTACATGTTTGGGGTCATGGGTAGCTCAGTGGTGAAGGCATTGGACTACAGTTCGGAAGTTCCACCAAGTTGTCCCTGTTGGGCCCTTGAGCCGGACCCTTAACCCTTAACTGCTCAGATGTCTAGTGAGATAAAATCTAAGTAACTCTGGATGAGGGTGCCTGCTAAATGTTAGTGGGACCTTGTGTCTTCAGTAAGTAAAAAGCAGCTCAAAGAGGTTGTGATCAGGGGACTGACTTATCCCTATAAGAAAAAACAATCTCTTTGTCTTAACCCTTAAAACTCAACTGTTCAATGTCAGATTAAAAGAAAAAAAGAAAAGAAAAACTGCTGATACGGAAGTCCTGCTGGTGTGTTTTGATGAGGAAGTCTCCAAACACCAAACTGTGCATTGTTTCATCAGTGTATTAATGTGTATTTGGTAGGTTGTACTAATGGATCTAGACTCTGACTGGGCCATTCCAAAACACTGGTCTTCTTCTGAAGATATTCTTTGGATAACTTGGATTTATGGGTGGTTATTTATCTAGAAAGATTTTTCAACAGTTTATATGCTAAACATATCGGTATTAGGAGCTATCCAAGATTCCCTCTAACTAGTCTAGAACACCAGCTCCGGCTGGAAAAATCAACTCCATAGCACGATGTGCACCAAAGACAGCACAACAGAATAGATATTTTATGACTCAGTGGTTACCAGGGCCATCTTTTACACCGTAGTGTGCTGGGGCAGCAGAGTAAAGACAGCCGATGCCAACAAGCTTATTAGGAAATAATGGCTCTGTCATTGCAGTGGAGCTGGAGTTTTCCGGTGGAGGTGTCTGAGAGGAGAATGCTGAAGAAACCGAAGGAGCCCATGCTGTTCAGATGTAGAATGAGACCACCGAGAAGCGCCACAGGAAATCTTTCCTTCCTATGCCTTTCAAACTTTATACCTCTGTCTCTGTTGAGATGGACAATTCCACATCAGAATCCGGTTCTGCTATTCTTATTGGGACTGGATATTGCATTCTACTTTTTATTTCTTTACCTTACGTCTACTTTGTGGATATTTGATTTTCATTTTACTTTATACTTTATACTTCTTTTCAGTGCTTCTTATATGATAATACTGTCTTTGCTCTTGGAGCAGTCTCTGGCACAAGTATTTCCTAAAGGTCTAGTCAAACCAAGTCAAGTCTTGCGCCACCATGTCTAGATACGGTGTTCTTTGGGTGTTACATGGTCTTGTTTCCGCACCCAAAAAGTTCTACCTTGGTCTTTTCAAACAATAGCACATTCTGCTACACACATCCGCCCCCCCCCACACCCCCATGAGAATTAGCTTCCATCTAAGCACACTTGCCCAGACATGTAAAGAATACAACAGAATGCTATTTCATATGAAGAGGACGAGCAGTACTTGTCAGATATTCCTTCAGCTCCTTTAATGTTTTTGAAGGTCTCCTGGCAGCCTCCCAGAAGTGCTTTCATTTTGTTCTCTCACACACATATATACAGTATATAGTGGTGTGGTACCAGGTTAAATTTTCATTTCATTTTATTGGTTACTGTATCAGATTATAGATGGAAAAAAAACTGACATGATTTATCATTTAGATTCATTTCTCATTTAAGCACTTTTTAAGAAACTCTGCTAACCCTGGACATTCATGCGATTATCCAATATGTGATCTCAACTGCTTTGCCCATGGCAAAATTGTTACTGGTTTGAGAGCAGACACGAATCTCCTGGGATTTTCATACACAACAAAGTGTAGAGATTTCACAGAATAGTGTGATACTATAGTTCTGCAGATAGAAATGACTTGTTGATAATAGAGATCGGGGAATAATGGCCAAGGTGTCTGGCAGGGGTGCGACGAATGACCACGTTTTATACACCTGCTGCACAGAAAAGCATCTTAGAATGCTAAGACAGCACAGCACCCTGAGCCAGACGGACTAGAACAGTGGGAGACTGACTGTCTGGTTCTATTTTTGTCAACCAGCGATAGGAATATGAGCACGGACTTAAGCCTGATTCGCGCATCTGACATCTTGTATTGTTTCTGAGTTGTATTATTCTCAGTAAAAGTCACCGTTAAACATTTACTAGCTGCAACTCCAACAAGATTCACTATTCACTATTGTTTATTGTGCAGAAAGAAACCCTCCAGCAAAGAGACTACATGAAACTTCCGAAGCCAACTAGTGGTTTGGTGGTGTAATTGCGGCGTCACACAGACATATAATTATAAATGATCACAATGATGTGCCAACAGCGTAGCCTTGAAGAAGCATAAATTCGCCGTTAATAAAATGCAACTAATGAAAAGTCTGTTTATTCACAGGTTAAAAAGTCATCAAATGTTGAGGTCATCAACCTGCGGCTCCGGAGCCGATTGTGGCTCGTTCAACTCTCTGCTACGGCTCCCTGCGGCTTTGGTAAAAAAAAGTAATTAATATTTAATTCAAATTTATTTAATTTTATTTATTATATTGTTTTTTGTTTGTTAATTTTAAATTTGAAGATCATGCTGATCCTGTAACATTAAAATAAAATGTGGTCAATTTATTGTCGCTCAAAATACGCGTCACAACCGTCGACGTGCCACACCCGCCGGCACGGCAAGTGATTTATTGAGCTTTTCGAGCCCTGGTTTTTATTCGGGTTGACCTCCGGTTGCACGCTTCAGTACATGCGATGAAAGGATGTCGGCACACAGAAGCAGACGGCAGTTTTGGTTTGCTGCACATGGATGATTTAAGTTTTTTTTTTTTCATAAATACAATGAGCACAAATGGACACTGGGTATTTTATTTGAAAGTGACCTTCAACCCGGCGTTTAAAATGTTTTTGTTGCATGCAGAAATAAAATTTCGGTTATCTCTGTAGCAGTTAATTGATTTCATAAATGCAACACACTATAGTTTTATTATTATTATTATTATTATTATTATTATTATTATTCATAGCATTAATGTAAAAAATTATATCTTCATTTTAGATGTGTAAAAGTGTTTTGTGGCTCCCGGTGTTTTCTTTTCAGTGGGAAACTCTTCGAGTGTTTAAGGTTGCCGACCCCTGAAGCTCAAAGAGGTTGTGTTTAGGAGACTGACTTACTCCCTTTAAGAAGAGTCGATCTCTTTGGCTTAACCTTTAAAACTCGACTGTTCAATGACAGATTAAAAAAAAAAAGAAAAAATATATCGCCATCAAACTGTACACCTGTTAAGGAATGTGTTCAGAACTACATATGCCTGTCAATCACTCCTACAAGGCTTCTTACTAAACAGCAGTTCTCCCCTGGGTCTTAAGGACCACATCGTTTTGACTCCATCATCATGCCTGAGTCTAGAAAGAGATAAAAGGGAGGAGGGCTTTGTGCAAAAAAAAAAAAAAAAAGCGTTTGTGCAAGAGCTTTTTTTCCGAGAACAAGGAGATTGGGCCAGGACCCAGGAAGACTGATATCTAGACGGTATGTGCAGACTACCAGTGGGATCAAGATTAAAAGCATGTCCCTGCTTTTAAATACACATTAGTTATTCTGTCAAAGCTCTGCCTTTTCAGAAGAGATGGACTGGAGAGAATTGGTAGTGCTGCGCTGTGACAAAGGGAGCCGTATGAAATGTGATTAATTGCCACGGGTAAGTGGGAAAGGATGACTTGGCTCAGTGGTTACCCCTCCACCCTCTAAAGTGGAGAAAACAAATCCTGCCAGTGGAATCCTTGCTCTCACGCAGTGCCCTCCTTTTATACAAAAGGGGGAAAAAAAGCATCTGTTACCAAGGAAACCACACAATTTGATGAATCAAGTGGAAACCCATAGAAGTATAGCAATAATGGCATCCTCACATTTAATGTCTCACCAATTAGCCAACCGTGGAGGCGCCAGGCTTGGGGTAGGATGTAAATCCCGAATCACTGTTGAAAGGGTTTCAAGAATCTACTACAGTATGTCTCTATTAATGTTTTCCTGTTGGATCGTCATTTGTTTTGCTTCCCTTTAGTCTTTAGGTTAATGTCAGGATGCTATGCACTAGTGTCGTAAAATATATTATTAGTAGTATTATTGCAATTTTTTTTATTACTAATTATTATTATTCTATTTTCCAGTTTGTTAGCCCCAAAGTAGAAATAAAATATTGCAAAAATAATGAAGTAGCACTTTCAGATACTTGGTGCTGATATAATTGGCGAAAATGTATGTTCTTAAAACTTATTTAGTTAAAAAAAAAATTGGTGACCAAAATGATTTTCAATAGTAATCTACTTTTTTTTTTTTTTAATGGTTGTAAGATTCCCTTGTAAATGCATTAAGAGTGTAAACCTGAAACATCTCATTTATATAAGTATTTAGACAGAAGTTCTATGAGGTCAAGGCTGGCCGTGGTTTTTGGTCTGACGCACACTGTGAATTGTGGCACCTTGTGTGCCGCTATAAATCATGTCCAGTCCAGTGAACTTGCCCCTGGTGGCCTCCAGTCAAGTTCAAGAGACATCTCAAGATAATCAAAGCCAACAGGATGCACCTGAGCTCGATGGGAAGTGCCTTAGTAGTCTGTATGTACACTATATATATGATATATGCATTTTGATTTTGTAATTATGCATTATTGTGTGTAGGTTACACATGGCAAAAAATAAGTTTTTAATGAAATCTGTAAATACAGTTAGTTGTGCAAAAGAGTATGTGGTGAAGCACTCAAAATAAAGTTAATAGTTAACAGTTGTGTGTTTTTCTTTGTTATATACTATAAAAACTGTACCCTTATTGTGAAAGTGCTTTGTAGTTCAAAAAGATACTGCTTATTATAGTTAGTAACAACAAATAGTTTCATCCAAGTAATCTGATTATATACTGTACATCACTCCCTGTTTTAACAATTGTTAATGACACTAACTGTCAGTTATAGCATGAGTGAAAGTAGATCTGCACGGTCCTCAGTACAGGGGAAAACGTACTACGTCTACAATTTTTGCCTATAGTTCCAGTAATGAAAATATTACAATGCAGCTAAGGACATGTTATAAACAGAATGAGCAGCTCACCATCATATCTTCTGGTCTGAATCGTTTGTTCTTTTGTCACTAGCGTCAATAGCGTCTATGAACCACTCATTTCTGTTTCTTGCACATAACCTACGGAGGTTTTGCGATGCTTTGCACATGCGTGCCAATACTCGTTCTTCTGAGTCACATTAAAGACTCGTTCAAAAAGCCCGAATCGTTCATGACGACCCATCACTATTCAAAACCAGTGACGGAAGCAAGAAAATACATCTGATAACATTGTGTCGTCTTAAACAATACACGATATAACTAATCTGTAACACAAGGCTAAATCCTAAGTCCTCTCTAACCCCTGATCAAGGGCACTACTACTGTATGTGAGTGGAATAAGGGCTTGTACACCCTACATATAGTAGTGCACTAGCTTTCCATTTAGCAGATACTCTAAAGTGGATTAAGTGAAAATATAAAGAAAACCAAAGAAAGTTTCTCAGGATTATCCACCACCTCATAGTTTCTCTTACAGGCTATGTAGTACCAGTAAGAATTTAAAACTACTTTCAACTCTGTAATTACACCAACTAAACGCTAGTTCTGGCTATGTTCATGAAGTAAATTAATAAACAAATAAATTAGGGCTGTGCCCTCATGCTTACGATATTCAGTACAACTGCACCCCGTCTCAACTGACACATACAGTAGTACTTGCTTATTCCGTCACATTAGATACTGTAGAAGTTCTGCAATTTGTTATTTCTTGTTATAATATTGTGATATTATAATAAAGTTTTTACAGGACATTATGGAAGAATGAAAAACTTTGTTTTATTGTCATTTTTAATGCAAAAAAAGGCTTGTTTCATTCATATTTTAGTACTTAACAAATAAAGATAATGGTATTGCACAGATTCTTTGTTCACTCCTGGGATACTGTCTGTGTGTCAATGTCACATGTTCTCTGTGTGCTGGCATGGATTCCCTCCAGGTTCTCTTAATAGCTTTATTAAGTGCTCTTTTATAGGCTGGCAGCCATTTAATGTGGGCGAAAGGTAGATAAAACAAAATTGCAGTCATTGCAAATGAATATGATTATCCTGACTAGAATCCTTTCTGAATTCTGTTCATGGCAATTAGCTTTAATATATTTTCAATATATTAGACTCTTCTTAGATGTTAATTCTTCTAAAATATTGGTTAAGCTGTATTTCATTCAGGGTGGCACGGTTGGGTAGTGGTTAGCACTGTGGCCTCGCAGGGTCCGAGTCCCACCTCTGTCGCCACTTCCACCACTTGAGCACCTCTGCCTGTGTGCATGGAGTTTGTGTGAATGGAGTCAGTGATAGGTGGGTTTCCTCCCAATGCTCTGGGTTTCTAAGACAAGCAGATTAGGCTAATTGGCTTTCCCAAATTGTCTTGCAATGGATTGGCACCCTGTCCAGCGTGTACACAGAAAAACGTATGTCCCGTTTTTTTGCAATTCCAATAATAATAATAAGTGAAACGCAATTTCCATCGTTCAGCTAAGCAATATCACATGTGAGGTCATGAGCCTGATATTCAGTATAACAGCATGATCTCGAGTGTGATATTGCTTTTATACAACAGTTCCACAAACACTGTTTATTATAACTCACTCACTCATCTTCTATACCACTTTATCCTATATTCAGGGTCGCGGGGGGCCTGGAGGCTATCCCAGGAGACTTAGGGCACATGGCAGGGTACACCCTGGACAGGGTGCCAAGCCATCACAGGGACTGACTCACTCATTCACACACTACTGTGGGATGAAAACCGGAGTACCCGGAGGAAACCCACCAAGCACGGAGGGAACATGCAAACTCCATGCACACAGAGACGAGAATCGAGCCTGGCCGGGGATCGAACCCGGACCCTGGCGGTCCAAGGCAACAGTGCTAACCACTACACCACCATGCCACCCTGTTTATTATCAATAGATTGTAATTTGTTTGTCTATTTAACCAGTTATTTTGCTCCACCAAGACATACTCTTCTACGACTGGTGGAGCTGGCGACTGACAATTAGTGCAATTAACAGGGGTGAAAATAGTTTTGAATTCTTACCGGTACTATGGAGCCAAAAGTTGAGGAGAATAAACCACAGAGTTTGTTGACAGTCCTGAGACACTTGAGAGGACAAGATTTACTTTATATTTCCACTTTTTCTGCTTTAGAATATCAGTTAACTTCCAAAGATCAAGAGTTGAATCTCAAATAGCGTTAAATGTAAAGCTAGCGTGGTGGGTACGGCGTATAATCCCTTATTCCACACTCCAAGTAGTGCCCTTGATCAGGGGCTAGAGAGGGATTTTGGATTCAGCCTTGTGTTAGAAGCTAATTAGCTTTGTAACTCGGGTTAACTGTAAACAATTCGGAATGACTTAGGAGCAGTTACTAAGGAGACAGCGTGTTGTTTAAGACTTTATCAGAAGTTTTTTTCCACCCATGCTGGTGACCAACAGTGTAATTAATGATTGTTAGAACCAAGTGATACATATAGTTAAACCTCCCAGTGCTGTTGTGATCTATATCAGCACTCGTGGAATGGGCTCTAGTGCAATCAGATCGCTATGCCAGAACAAACTGTTTATAACACGGATTATGTAACTATATGAATATTATACTCTCTGCAAATCTCCAATTGTCTTCCATTTGTCTTGCATCCTTGAATGAGTGTATAATTACAAGAACTATTCAAGACTATAACTTTTCACTGTATCTTACTTTCATGTCATATTATATTATAAATAATACCTGTCGTCGTTCTGTTTTGCATTATAATACCCTCTGTACGTAGAGGTTGCTTCTGTCATGCTGACATTGTTTTCAGGATGCTAGCTCTGCTAACGCTATTCTAATCTTACGCCAATTGCTAACTTCCAAGTCACAGCTTTGTCCTATGTTTAGTTTTTTTATTATTATTGTTATTATTCTTTTTATTTAAATATGCATTTAAATAGACGATCTGCCTGTGCCTATTTTTCCAACATCCTAATAGCACCTAAAAATACATGTCTGCATGTAGTTCCTATGAAGTTCTAGTAGTTTGTCATAGGAAAATAGTTAAATATGTCAACAGGAAATAGTTCTGCAAAATTTAAACCCCATGAGTGGTAGAAAAACATGGTAATGTCAAAGTTCTGACTTACACAAAGGTGAAGCCACCCATAATATCTACCTTAAAAAGCACCTACTCTAAGTCAAGTCATATCTTTTGAACATAACTTGCTAGCTTGTTTCTTAAATACAGGGTTCTTTTTAATAGAACTACAACAAATCTTCTACAGATTCTGTCCCTGTATTGTCTATTTTTTCTTTAGATAAAAATATTGTAGTATTGCAAGTATTGTAATTGTAATGCTCTTGACTGAATTATTTCTGCACTGGCTCCAAAAGTTCATTATCATACTGTAGACGACACAGTAGCCTCGCACCTCCAGGGTCCAGGGTTCGATTCCCACCTCGGGTCTGTGTGCATGGAGGTTGCATGTTCTCTCTGTGCTTGGTGGGTTTCCTCCAGGTTCTGCGGTTTCCTCCAATAATCCAAAGACATGCAGATTAGGCTACTTGGCGTTCCCAAATTGCCCATTGTGTGTGCGCGCGCCCTAGATAGATTGGAACCCTGTCCAGGATGTACCCTGTCTCGTGCCTCAAGTTTCCTGGGATAGGTTGTACAGGAGGTAAAGGAGATGGATGAATGAATGATTTACTGTAGTTTTCCCTTTACACTCCTACCACACACAGTTCCATTTATTTTGCTTTCTACTTCAGGTGCCTTGTCCTTCTATTTTTCTCTGTGCACACACTCGGCGTGGAGACCCCCTCTGACTGATTAGGGTCTGCAAAGTCCCACTTCTTTGACACTGGTGAGAATGAATGTCTCAAGTCAGTGAATGCAGAGAAGCACTGCTGGTGTGTGAGACAGCCCCGACGGAATTGAGTCAGTCACCTTTGGGTCAGATGGAAGGCGTCATTTAATGCGACTCTGCTCTGTAGCATTACACATGCCAGCTCAGCTACCCTTTCTCTGAACCCATCCTCCTAAGGAGGCTTGACATAAAGGCCACAGTCCTATTCAAGAAAGGAGACATTGAGAAAAGGAATATTTACAAGCAGATGGTAGTATCCCTACTCAAGCAGCACAGTCAGTTTTAATTATTTATATCTGAGAGGAATGTCCCAATGGGATCTGGTTATCCCGCCTGTCTTTAGGGCATGGTGATGATTCTGCTTCTGCTTAGACAAGTGTACATCTTTTATTTCTCCTCTGACACAGAAAAACTTTTAATCTGATGATTGGATGACTGGTAACTTGTCTGATTCACAAAGTTGAGTAGTTAGGGCAAAATTATTGGGTCAGAGTCCCTGAATTCCCTCACTTAGAAAAGTAGTAATACGCCTATGAAACCTCAGAAAGGTCCCATCCATCATTATTGCACTAGAGGCTCGCTCACACTTGAACTTTTAAGGTGGGTTCCTATGAAAAAATGAAGGATGGCGATACTTTTGTACATTTAGAAAAGTAGTAAAGAGTCTATGAAACCTCAGATCCCAGACTTTGTGGTGCCACTGCAATGACTGCCACATAGAAACTTCAGGCTTGGTTGGGACACCGAGGGCACCAAATCTTCGTTTCCATCAAGATAGCCAGCAGAACCACCCATGGAGGCCTAATTGCTAAACTGGTTTTCAAGCAAATGGTGTACCACCCTGTGCCATATGCCTATGCTGTCTGGATATGCCATGGGAATCCATAATCGCCTGTGACGATTTGGCATTGGCGATTTTTCACCAAGACAAATTTCTCCCATCTTCATACTATTGTCTACTTCTGTGTCATGACTGTATAATACTGTAAAATCTTATCAAGAGCATGTCCACGATACCAGCAGATCCACTATATTGCGATTTAACAAGTGTCAATGCAAAACAGAGAGAGACACTCAAACCCATGCCACCATGAGTGCCAGAACTTTAAGAAAAACAACAATAGAATAAGGCGAACTTCTTGCTTTGAACTCTACATTTTTAATTGTGCCGTTCTTCAAGATGGAAAAAAAACTCCTTGTGACAAATGCGAGACTTTGATTGGGTCTAATATTGACAAGGCCCTGATCCCTGGAAAGGGGGCAGCTGGTGCAACCGCAGTTTGAATCCTAGCAACAATCTCATCTGAACCCAGAGATCTGCTGAATTCATTGCCCAAGAAGTGATGTTTTTGACTGTAGGGCATTTCTGTTTCAGTCCCAACCCTTGAGCGATACTCTAAGGGACCTCAGGCTGAAGAATCCAAAGCCCATGAGGGTTTCAAGAGTGTGACTTTTCAGTCTAAAGTTTGTACAAGCCAGACAGGACCCTGCACTGAAACATGGAGCTAGATAGGGATGCATGTGTTGACAGAGGTCCGTTCCACTTAATGACGATGGTCTTGGACTCTGCCGATGCAGACATTTTTTTCAATGATGGCTTGTTACTCGCTCAATAATTTGAGACTGAAATTCCCACAAGGAGTTTTTCTTACCTGAGTCTCCAATAAGTTTATGTTAACTTAAACACCTTTCATGTTATATTGAACTTGCAACCTCATTACACACAGACATAGCAAGGACCGATTTATCATCATACAATCTGACTATCAATCAAATAACTATGGGTTTCCCGTTGAGTCTGGTTCCTCTTAGAGTTTCTTCCTATTGTCATCACAAGGGGGTTGTCTTGCTCATCAGAGACAAACTGATAGTTATAGTCTATAATCCTCACTTGTCTGTCCTCACTTGAGCATCAGCAGCATCCAGCACCTGGACAGTACATGTTTAAGAGTAGTGAGACCACCATGTTACACCACTATGCTACAGCGCCATTGATGGAACGCATTCAACAAACGAGAACTCAGAAGAAACAAGAACTGGGATATAAGGAGGTTGGTTGATTTTATCTAACTTTTTTCCCCTTACAGATTTTTAGCCTAATTTCTTGGGAAAGTAACTCAGGCAATCAACAGTCGTCAACAAACAAAGGACTTATTATCCCATTAAAACAAATGCACTAGAAATTTACACTGCACTGAGTAAGTTTAGTCATTTCGATTGGTGGTTTGGTGTCATGCCATTTGCCTTTCAGTACTTGAATGAGTAATGCAATCTTTTGAATTTGAGACTGTTGAAAACCAAAAAGGGGGGATAACTGGAAGGGCAAAGAAACATAGATATGAGTATAGATGGGAATAATTTTGTCTTTAAAGAAGACAAAATCTCTGGAAAATACATGTGGGTGATTAAATGACTGTAATTGTAGAATATCTAAAAGTATAAAATGTAAAAATAACGAAATGGTAAAGGGTAATTTTGCTCTAAAGCATGGTATCCAGTGGCAACACCCTGTGTCCTTCACGGCCTCCAGTCAAGGCACTGTATCTCTCAAAATAAAATAAAAACAAAATTCCTGTTTCTCAGTATCTCCGTTACTCAGTTACTCAGATCCAGACGACTGGATCAATTCAGTCTTCAAAATGACACGGTTCTCCATCAGGGTCGCAATCTTCAGCATCACTGTTATAAAAAAAAAAACAAGCACTTCTGGTTGATTCATATGATGTGTCATTGTCTCGGAGCAAGATCTTACCTCTAAATACAAGACGTATATTTTGTTTCTTCTTTCACCACTTTTACTCTGTTGGACACGAGCATGCCTAAGCACGTCACTTTCAAACAATGCAGCAATTAGCATTTATTAACATCTGAATCAGGGTCACTTACATTAAATTCGACTTTGAATGGAGTCCAGAGCGCCCAGGGGTGAACTCTGACGTGTGTTAAAGTGAGAATCTGACATAATTATGTTTTTTTTTTTATCTTTTTTTAAGAAAAACATTACACTTGACATTGACATGTGTCTCTAGGTTGGTACAACATCTTTTAATTTACAAAAACCCATGCAAAGAGAAAAGAAGTGCTGAATGTCATTGGCACCAAAGGGTTAATTGGTGTTGGTGAGATTCCCTGAACATCAAGTTTCTAAAAAAAAAAAAAAAAAAAAGGACAAGTGATTGTATATACTTAAGATCGGTTCATGGCCCGTTTCATTCAGAAGGAAAGAAGGATGTTTTTTTTCCTCTAAACAGAACTAAATGTAATCAGTTTGTATTGTTGTTGGTCGTTTGTTAAATCTAGTGTGTATCTGTTTTGTGTTTGTTGGTTCTGGGTTGCTTGGTGGTTTAGTAGCTCATGTTTTAAGTGTCTACAGAATGTGTGATATAGTTAATCCTTTTGGTTTGTGTATTCTTTATATATAATCTGAGCTGGAGTGCTATTTGTTTAAGTAATGCAGCGGTCCTATTGGTGAATGTTTCAAAAGGTGAAAGAATGATTTGCTGCCTTTTTATTATTATTAGATGATCTTAGCTAGAGACACAGTTTCTGTGCTGCTGAAAGGTTTAAAAGTGGAATACGGTACTTTCCTCCATGCTACTCAGTGCAGGAGTTGATGTTGTGAAACAATCAACGCCTTTATTTTTCTTCTATACCACCTCAGACCATTCTATTACTTTTGTATTGCTTCTCTTGGCTGATACACACTTGACTGATGACTGGATCTTCAAGCACTAACAAAAATGTATGTGAAATTCAACCAGAGTATACTGTACATTGTTCCAGCGCACTGCGGCAGCACTATTGCTTGGAATATTATGACTTTTAGTGAATAATATACACATTTCAGAGCCTAGATACAGTACGTTCCAGAACAATTAATGACATCCAGATGTTCAGTTGTCAAAGTAAAATACCCTTTCAGTTGCATGTTTTTATTTGGGGATGGATCTCACTGCTGTGGCGTTCACCACAGGCCCAATTTTGAAAGGCACGGTTCGCTAATGATTGTACAGTATTCATTGTACAAGTACTGTTTAGTACTGTATCATTATAAAAGCAACACTGAAATAAAGCTAAAATAAGTTGTAAAAAAAAAAAAATAGGATCATATAGAAGTGAAAAACAAAATGGATAAACCTAACCAAAAAAATGATTCCATAGAATTTCCATAGATTCCAATGAATCCAATGATTTCCATAGATTGCAATGATTTCTATAGATTCCATAGAATTTATTATTCCACTTTCTTTGTGCACAGGTGTGTGGAACTTTTGTAAGGTTGTTTTTCTGGAGTTTTGGTCAATTTCATGTTTGTGGGAACAGTTTGCGAATGGCCTCTTCCTGTTCCAACATGACCTCGCACCAGCGCACAAAGAAAGTTGAAACTGTTATAGCTGCAAAGGGTGGTCCAGAACCATATTAAACGCCATGGATTAAGAATATATGTTACTCAAGTACTCAAGTATGCATGTGAGGGCAGGCGAGCACATATTTGTGGCAATAAAGCCAAAAGAATTTATACACACTTCAGGAAAAGAAAAACTTGTATAAATATTTTTATATTATTTATTGCTATATGTTATATATTGATATACAGTATTATGACAGTATTATTGATATTATATTAATATAATATACATTTATCACTATACTATTTTTCTTTTCCTGAAGTGTGTATAATTTTTTTGGCTGACTAAGTACAGTATATATATTCCATCCATCATCCTTGTAGGAACCTCAGTAGTCCAGCTAGGGACCGTGGATGCCAATAGTGATTACCCCATTTTTACGACCATGGTGGGGCCTCCGGTCAACATTCACACACTACGGGTAATTTGAGAACACGAAACGCCAGTTACCCTAATCTGCATGTCTTTGCACTGTGGGAGGAAACCGGAATACTCAGAGGAAACCCACCAAGCACAGGGAGAACATGCAAACTCCAAGCACAAAGACCTTGAGGCGGGAATCAAACCCGGACCCTGGAGATGCAAGGCAAAAGTGCTAACCACTAATCCACCGTGCCGCTATATACTGTAGGGTTTGATTCCCGCTTTTGGTCTATGTGTGTGGAGTTTGCATGTTGTCCATGTGCTTGGTGAGTTTCCTCCCACTGTCCAAAGATATGTAGAGCATATACACATGAATTGGTGTGTATGTGCCCGTGGTGTGTATGAGTCCTATGTTGGATTGGCACTTCACGCATGAAGGAGTTGCAATATGCACTGTCCAATTTTGCTTCCAATTTGGTCTTCTACCAACATCACCCTAAACGTTTATGATGTGTAATGTTATTTGTTTATGCACCGAGAGTAATGCACTTTTGCAAACGTCCACTTATCGCTGGACCCATAACACCTACATTATTTTTCACCGCTGTTGCCTTTTTATCTATTCCAATAAAACAGAATAATTTTTTGTTAGTTAACCTTATCTACATACAGTACTAATGCAGCTGTGGTGCTGAAAACTGACTGCAAACTTTTAAGAAGAAATGTTTTATGGCATGCCAATGCATCAACTGAGATGGTAAATTGATCAGCATGTCTTGAGGTTTAATTAACTTTTTGTTTGTTTTATTCTTTCTCTTGCTTGACAATGTTTTTGGACTGTGGGAGGAAACCAGAGTACCTGGAGGAAACCCACCAAGCACGAAGAGAACATGCAAACTCCATGCACACAGAGACGGGAATCAAGCCTGGCCGGGAATCAAACCCGGACCCTGGAGGTGCAAGGCAACAGTGCTAACCGCTACACCACCGTGCTGCCTGGAGTGAGGTCACTTTGCAAAAAAAATATATATATATATAGTAATAATAATAATAATTGAAAAGAAAGAAGTGACTGAAATCAGATTATATGTGATTTGGGCTTTGCACACCAACATGAAAAAAAAATAAAAAAGCAGATTGCAGTCCACTGGCTTGTGTAACCCCCAGTGGCTGCGGTTGGTTTCACTGCAGTGGCAGAGTTAAACGCTAACAAATATTCACCCAAGCAATCCAGTTTCTCCTGTCCCAATGCACAACATTTATATAAGCATTGAATTTTGCTTTTTATGAAGTTTTTTTGGTCCCCAATCCCCTTCTGATTCATTTCAAAATCCTCAATCAGGGCGACCTTGTCTGAACCATTTTTCGACAAAAATCAGATGATAATGACAAGCAAAATGTAAACAAAACTTGAACTCGCTTGAACAAAGAAATGGCTGTGGGCTTCCAGCCAATTAATCTACATATGTCCGTAGGCAGATCTGACTAGTCGCAAATGGAGAATTAATGAGAATCTATAATCCATTAAAGACCCAGCAAGGATTTTGACATTATTGCAAGCACAAGAACAGCTTTTGTGTAACTTGTGGATGTTTTAAGCAGTGTAGAAATAACAGATATTTAAATGTATTTATTCATTTAGAATTTATTGATTCTATAAACAAAGAGTTCACATAAGAATTAAAATAGTTTTAATTTATATATATATATATATATATATATATATATACACTTACTTTCCCATCATCTACAATATACCAAGGGTAGGCAGGTTCGTTCCTAGAGAGCTGCAATCCTGCAAAGTTCATATCCAACCCTAATCAAACAAACCTATACAAGCTAACCAAGGTCTTTGGGATTACTGAGGGGTGGAACTGAAATCTGCATTATTGCGGCTCTCTGGGACTGAACTTGCCTATCCTTGGTACCCCTCACCTCGAACTTCCCTACCCCTCATCTATACAATTTTATCCTGTATACAGGGT
>JAAGKR010005215.1:0-53115 GCA_011419295.1 Clarias macrocephalus | reverse complement strand
TGCAAGCTGTGATATCTGCCGGAGGAGGTGTAGGGTGCCCAAACTTTTGCTCATTGCCACAATAATGTTTTTATTTTCTATCTTTGTTCAATTTATGAGAAAAAGTAACTATGCAATAATGTTTGCTGAAAATATTTTGCATTTTTTCCATTTCCAAGAGAGACTGTGTGAACATCTTTTCAGTTAAAAAATCACCAAAATCTGTTATTTCTCAAGGGGTGCCTAAATTTTTGAATAAGACTGTATGCATAAATATGGTATAGTATCAGTCCAGAATGATAATAATCAGTCCAGAAGCACAATGATTCTTTAAACTGGACATTTAAAGATAAACGGACAGATCAACGTATGTTTATTTACATTAGGAGTGTATTTTCTGACGACAAAAGAAGTATTGTACAACTAAGTGTAAACAAGGTGTAAGATACTCAACCTTACAAAAATTTTATTTCTTTGTATTACTAAGTTAAAAAGTAGAAATATGTAAGAAAGATAGGCAGACATGTACATGAGCTTCCACCTGAAATAATAATATCAATAATTACAGTACATTAAAGCTGATCAGATTATTTTTAGCTTTAACTTTTCTTCTACAAACTCTTTTCCCATCAATGAAGGGTACTAATACTTGTGTCAAATAAATACAAAAGGTTTTTTTTATTTATTTTTATTTATTTATTTATTTATTTATTTTTTTTTACAAATGTATGTGTCCTTTTGCAGCATAGATTCAATATTCAGATAACATTAAAAAAAAATTGCATATACTCACCATTGGCCCAGGATACAGCCTCCCTGCACATCCAAGTACAGCTGCAGCCAAACATCGTTAAATAGCTTGATGACTTACCGTGTATAACCCCGGAATACCAGCAGCAGCAGTGGCTATTGAATTACTGTAGTTTGTCTTGTCTTGGCTTTGTCCTCCTTAGCCTTCCAAACGTAGGGCAATCAGGGATGTAACGTGTTGTTTGAATCTGTTCCACAGCCTGAAATGGTATTCCAAGTACGTCCAAACCATCTTCCGATGTCTGCTTGTGTTAACAAGTTAAAGCAGTCCGATGGACTTAATCAATGGCTGAACATAATCACATTTTTTTAAAATAAATAAAAATAATCCTCCAATGTAATAATGTAGTAGAACATTCAAATTCATGTTCAGCTGTGTGTCAGTTTTATGTTGGTTTATTTGACTGAGTTTTAAAAATATTATTTAGTAACGAATATAAAGTGTTAATTAACTATATGCATGATAGGCACTGTATTGACTTGGAGGGGATAATCCTAAAACTACAAAATGTTATTGAATCTAACTGAAACGAGGCAAAATCAGAGTGTATGGCAATAATACATAGCAACTGGAGAATTAAATGAAATGGTTTACAAGATGTGTCTATGAACACTCTCACTAAAGATTGGAAACACATATGATAAGGCAAATTGGGAACCAAATCATGCACATTACTCCTAAGAAGCCTTACAATTGCAGATTCTAAAACTGACTACTACATTATGGTTGTAAAAATCAACAGATTTGGTGTTACATTCAAATAAAATTTATTTGAACAAGAAATTTGCCTCATTACAACCCAATATCGTTTTAATCCTATAGTTTAAAGAGATTTAATTTGTCTCATGTCCATGTTCCCAGGAATTCAAGTCCATTCTTATCATTACTAGACGTCATTGCTAATGAACACATCCGATGCTTTGCATTTACGTACCTGGTGTTTGAATGTGATTCAGATTCTATTCTATTTGTTCTACGTAAATGAGCTACTGCTGAGGCAAGCCCCATTAGAGCACAGCAGAGCCGAGCAACATGCCGGCGGAGGATATATTCATATACTAGGTCACATTAGTGGCTAAATCTAATTGTCTTGTACAGTATAAGGCAGGGCTACTGCAAAATCAGAAAAAGAACAATATACAGGAAATGGTTTTATTTTATTTATTTATTCATTTTACGTGCGTACTTTACCATAAAAACAGCCTATTCAACATTGTCCCTCCCCTACTTATTGAGAAACGACATAGAATTACAAGAAACAGACAAGTCAGACACAGTAAGACCAATCAGTAAGGCAGGTGGTGAAGGAAATTAAGGGGAATGGATGAAAAAGGAATGAGGCAAAATTGGAGCTATGGGTTGTCATCTTATGAGTCCCATAAATTGCTTTATCTCAAAGTAATTATGTTTTAATGCCTCAATAAATGTTTGAAAGAACATATCCATACACATGCTGCAATTTTCCATCTGTTAGGTGCACTAAAACAGCCCCCTCCTGTTAAGCCCATGCATCCAAGGCCAATCACACACACACACCACACACACACACACACACACACACACACACACACACACACACACACACACACACACACACACACACACACACACACTCATCTCTAACACCATCTCTCCTTGTTTATTCACATATGACAAATTAAGTAAATGTATACTGTAAAAGATGAGATCAAACCAACATGTACTATTTAGTATCCCAATAATTGATGCTCAAATGTGATACACATTGAAGAGAAAAGTGTTCCTAGGAAAGTGCACAAGCAACAGGGATGACCGGGGCTTTAGGAAAATTGTCAAGCAAAGCTGATTCAAGAACTTGGGAGACCTTCACAAGGAGTGGAGTGAGGCTGGGGTGAGTGCATCAAGAACCACAACACACACAGACATCTTCAGGGAATCGACTGCAACTGTTTCATCCTTAGCATCAAGGAACTCCTGAACCAGAGGCAACATCACAAGCATCTAATTCAGGCTAAAGGAGAAAATTAACTTGATCATTGCTGAGTGTCTGTTCAGACATCTACCAGATTATAGAGCATTTCATGATTCTGACTGCTGACAAGCTTTATGGAAATGCCGATTTCCTTATTCAAGAGGACTTAGCACCTGCCTATTGTATCAAAAAATGGTTTGCTTACCATGACATTACTGTGCTTGACTAGTCAGGCAACTCACTGATCTGAACCCCAGGGAGAATGTATGAAATCAAAAGGAAACCAACAATACAAATCAGCTGAAGGCTGCTATCAACGCTATGTGACTTCAATCATGCCTCAACAGTGCCACAGGTTTATTGCCTCTATGCCATGCTGCATTCGGGGTAAATTTTTGAATGGCACTAAGGGAGTCATTGAGAAGCAGTGGTGGCTCTAATGGTTAGGGCTGTAGGATACTGATCAGACGTTCAAACCCCAGCACTGATAAACTGGTACCTTTTTAGCTTTTAACTTGCTGACCCTGTGCTCTGACCCCAGTTTCCAAACTTGGATATGCAAGGTACAAATAATGTGACAAATAATCTAATCTTCATACAGAGCCAATGTATTGAACGTACACATGAACATATTTTCAGAAGGTTGACATCTCTGCATTGAAAATCCTTTTTAATTGATCCATTTATTGATCTAATATTCTAACATTTTGAGGTACCGGATTTTCATGAGCTGTGAGCCATAGTCATCAAAATAAAAAATGAAAAAGGTTTGAAATCTTTCACTTTATATGTAGTGAATCTTGAATAAATGAGAGTTTCACTTTTTGGATTAAATTATGATAAAACTAACTTTACCTCAACACTGTAATTTTTTGAGATGCACTCTATATTTAGACTTACAATTTGAAAAGCTTTTATTCTCTTGCCTGTTATATCTGCAATAAAAGTGGTATGAGGGGAAAAGAGTGTTAGAGCAGATATGTTGTCATGTTCTCATCTGTCCTGCAGACCCCAATGTCTCTCCATCCTTTTTGTCTCTCCATCTTTTCCTCCCTCCCTCCTTTTTGCTGTCACTCTGGGGGTTGAAAAGTGGCATGACACCTTTTCAGATTGTGGAAAAATGCGTACGCCTGAATAGAATCCTCCCATACGAAATGAACATGGCCTCATTTCAGTCCATTCCTCAATTTCCTTATACTGTAAATTGTAATTGTTATGTTTTTATTTTCATTTACCACTTTGTAACACATAGACAAACTTGTACAAATGGGTGTTTTGTTTTTTTGTTGATGTTTTATTTTATTTTATTTGCTGTTTTTTTTTTAATTATTGTTATTTTCAAGTTATTATCTGTTTTATAGAAAAAGAGAGTAAAATTTGCTGGTTAAGCCTGATGAATTGCTCTCTTACTGTATTTGAACACAAATCAGTATATTTTTTTCACAATTGCTATTTTACTTAGGAATACATAATATAATATCTACTGTATATAAATGTATATAAATCAATATTTACTAAATGTAATGGCTTGAAAAATATTATTATTATTTTTTTTTAAGTATAATAAAATTAGCATTGCTTCATAAGCAGATGTATTCAATTCAATTCAATTTTATTTGTATAGCGCTTTTAACAATTTTCATCGTCGCAAAGCAGCTTTACACAATCAAAAGAATTATTTAAGTTTGTATGAAATGTGAATGTGGTCAGGTGGTCAGATAGTCCCTGATGAGCAAGCCGAGAGCAACCGTGGCAAGGAAAAACTTCCTGAGATGGCAGTAGGAAGAAACCTTCAGAGGAACCGGACTCAACAGGAAACCCATCCTCATTTGGAGGTAACAGAAAGTAGGAATTGATCTGCATTCATACTGTGTATGAAATGTTTATTTGTTCCTCGCTGGAAGGGGGAGTCCTTGGATTATACAATATATTCAACCAAATATTATTAGAACACTCCAATTATTTTCAGGAGTGGGAATATTTGGATTCTTGTAATGAATTTCATTCTAAAGCATCATTCTAATTACATAGTGCATAAGTCACATAGAGCTTTAACATGCTGACTAATTAAAATAATGACACTGCACCATGGTAAAATTAAACAAAAGTGTACACTCTTCCAGAGCGTACATGTGTCAGTTCCAATCATGCACATTATGGCAAGGTTTCACACAAATTTTGGGGTGATATATTGGTGTGAAAACTGTTTCATACCAGTAATCACACGCATTGCTTCCCAGGACACTGAATCATAAAAAGCCCTGCAGGGACAAATGCATATACCAAGGTTTTTACTTTACATGAAATGTTGTGCTTACCATAGTACCTGCTCTAATTTTTCCCATCCACAGCAAACTCAGCTTTAAAACTTCAATATCAATTTAATGTCTGTCTCTAAAGATATTCCAAGGTATAATTTACAGTTAATTATATATTTTGGTGTCAAAACAGCCATAGATGTGATCTGTTACATGACAGTTAGGCAGCGTGTCATATAATGGTGAGGTGCAAGTCTTTCTGGTGAGAGTATTACTGTTAAGGTCTCAGTGAAGCAGGGAGGAGCAGCCTTGTGCAACCTTGCACAATGTTCTCCGCGGCGCATGGACAAAGCAAATTTCAAGGAAGGGCAGGGAAGCTGTTCAACAGTCTCATGTGGGCAGGGTGGGGGAGGAGATTTTCTTGCCAGAGTCTGAAATCAATGCAGGCCGAACATAGAAGACATCCTTCTCACGCTCTGGACCAGATGATAATCATGCGGCTGTCTCATCAGTCTCTGGGTCAGGCAAGAGCAGGAAGCTGCTGCATCTTTTCAGCACCATGACTTGCTGTAGCCCTTGCTGAAAAATGTATTTAAGAGCACCCCACTAGAAACTGATATATGTGCCCCTGTTTCTCCAACTTCCATCCCCGTAGTCGCACAAATCTCAGTATCTACAGTGCTCTAGGGACTCTTTTTAATAACATGAAAAAAAGCACAAAAAAAAAGGAAGTAGGCCGTGAACTTTAATCAGGACTAAGATAAAGTAGTGTAAGCAAAGAATCAACATAACAGATAATGTTGAACATGTGACTTGCAGTGAGTGGCCTCTAGGAAGTGAAGATCAGCACCTCTATGACACTTCTCTGACAAACTGGGTCTCTGTCAGCACTTTTTCTCTATCTATTTTGGCACTTTGCTACATTTCAAGTAAATACAATTCCTTACCTTTTTTATATTAATCTTTTATATTAATGTTTTTATTTTGTCCTTGGGTGTAAGACAGATGCTATATACAGTATATTTATTTTACAATGTTGCATACTTGCTTTTGTTTTATTAGAAGGTATTGATTACTTTTCTATACAACGGCCACTTTTATAATAGTTGCAACTGCAAAGTTTATATTAATGTGCTTGTTTTATATCATGTAATTTGTATGTTACGAATATATGCAGGATTTGTGTAGTTTTTTAGATTTTCTCTATCTTCAGTGTAGAGATATTTGCATTTTCTAGCCTTTAATTAACCATTAATGAATGTATGCAGTTGAAGGATGCACTTTATTTTTTCATATCACAAAACCGAGGTAAAGTTATTATTTTATTTTTTGGTATAGGTTTGACTAAGCAAAGAAGGGTCACATTGACAAAGAAATATAAGATATACAGTACATATGGTCGTGCTTTTTATGGTTGTTTCTCGGTGTGTTTAAGACAAAAAAAAATAGTATAAGAATTCTACATTTTTTATTACATTTCTATAAAAATGTGTGTGTGTGTGTGTGTGTGTGTGTGTGTGTGCGTGCGTGCGTGCGTGCGTGCGTGCGTGCGTGCGTGCGTGCGTGTGTGTGTGTGCGTGCATGCTCAGGTGGCACTGACTCTAGGTTAAATGTTAATGTTTGAGATATTATAAAACTGCATAATCTGTTTCATCTAATAAATAAATCGGAGTATTTATTTATTTGTAATTAATCATAAATTAGTCAGACTACTGTGATTGACTAGAAGAAAAGTTTTAATCTGCTGAAAACACTAATAAAAATGTTAACTGTTTTTTTTAACATATATTTAATTTAGTTTTTAAATAAATGTCTACACGACACATCCAAACACCTACACACAGTTTGATGTCTGTAGGCCTCTTTCCCAACACATCGGTAGAACTACCATATAAGGATTTATTTATATATTTTTTATTTTATTTAGTGTTAAGTTTCTAGCATGGATCCGTGCCACTTGAGATTTTAATTTAATTAAACTACTTATAAGTAATAAATTTGCTTCACTGAGGTTCAAAGCATAAAAGGCATAAATTATGTAATACAATATTACATATAATAATACAAGATTTATATATATACACACTCGTTTATTGCGCAATATTTACAAATGCCCTTGTATTAACGTAGTGTGCAATATGGTACTTACTATTTGAGGACACTTTATATTTAATGATATGTTTTTTTTTTTTACTTTTTTTTTTTTTTTACTTTTTACTTTACTTGATAGCAAGGGTGAGCAACTGTAACCAGGAATAAGCAATTTTCCCTTGGGGATTAATAAAGTCCTTTGAATCTTGAATCTTGAATAAAAATGTCATAAATGGCCAATTGCTGTGGTATAAGAGGAATAAAACATGTTATTGGAAAATTCTTATGTGTGGTTTACATGTTTTACAGTCTGTACATATAAAATCGTGGTGAAAGGAGGAGGAAGGAGGATTTAGTGTTTTGTTTGCTACTATTGTTTTACTCTCTTGTTCTCACTCTCTCTCTCACTTTCTCTCACACACACTCTTCTAGGTTACTTACATGCTGTCATGTGGGTTATGTTTAGAGACAACATTAATATTAGGATATTGAGCTGGGCTGAAACGAGAGAAGCAAGCTGCGGAGTCATGAGGAATTTGTTGCTGATGTGTCTGTTCTTGGAATGCAGGATAAATAAATGAGGTATCCTGCTCTCCTCCTTTTGTATTTACCTCAGCACATACACACAGCCTCTCACAATCCATCTCCACATGATGATTAACTTTTCTGTTCAAGTTTTAACTGTCCTACTTCTCACTTTGAGGGCAGAGAGCAAAGTTCTTATGACTGGAAACCATGATTACTCACATATGATTTATAGCCCCACACCGACTGCATTCATTATTGGACAGTCAAATTTGCACTTTCTTTTAAACCTGCTCCATGTGTTGTATTTGCTGGTATTTGTATGTTAGATATCTATGAAATAATCTAGAAACCATGCTTATGTACTTTTAATAAATTGCACTATAATGCCTTTCTCACTTTTGCACTATAGTGCCAACTCACTCAAACCTTCCACCGGTCAATAATACTCCAGAACACAGTATGGCCAAATCATTTGTTTTTGCTGAATGAAGAGGGAAAGATCCAAATGAAGTTTAAACGCATTATAGCCCATAGACTAAGTGGTTATCTAGCTCATGGTGATTCGAGCAATAAAGCTGCATCGCGTGAAATCGGCTTCATTTCTTCCTTTTTGTCTTTATCTGCTTAGTTTTCATGTTTGAGTGGGAAGTCATATTTATGTTTGCCATGTTTGCTGATGATGTCGTCTAATCTATTGTATAATACTGGTGTTGTTTCTAAACTTGGAATAGTCCCAATCCACACAGTCATACAGCTGGTCAGGATGTTCTCCACAGCTCCCCTGTAAAAGGACATGATGGTACTGTACTGTAGGTGGCAGGAGAATGGAAGTATAAATATATTGTTGCTGTGCCTTATTCACTACATATCTGGTGTTAATTGAAGGCATCCAAGATGTCCACACCAATAAACCTGGTGCGCTTGATTCTTTTAATTTACATAAACAAATGCGCAGGAGAGTGTTGTCAACCTGCCTTCTGCGAAAGTCAATATAATCTCTCTTGTTTTGTCTACATTAAGAGACAAATTGTTGCTCCATGTATGCCACAAGTTGAGACATAGTCAGCTGATATTTGCCTAGTTAACTGCCATCAGCTAGTTGGTTACCCCCTCTTTGTATGGTGTTTAGTTTTTACCGCTACTGAGGTCCACTACTGTTTTATCATTTGGGGACTTTATGATGAGGTAGGATTCAGACTTGAGAGTGCAGTCAAAGGTGCACCGGTGCTCACCATGATGGTACCAAATGTACACTGATTGTAGTCTCTCTGTGATGAGGTCCAAAATCCAGTTACAGATTGAACCACTGTTCTTGCAAACAGACAAGTGGAGTGATACAAAAGTTCAGTTATACTCAATGAAAGGACTAAGGATGCACAGATTTATCAGGATATTTGCCTAGTTAACTGCCATCAGCCTATCAGCAAATAAGATAAGCAGGATCCAGATTTGATACCCACCTTGGGTCTTTATGCATGAACTTTGTTTGCCTCCCCCCACCGTGCTTGGCGTTCCCAAATTAACTGGCATTCCCAAATTGTCCATAGTGTGTGTATATCTGTGTGTCCTGCAATAAATTGGCAGCCGGTCTACTGTGTACCTTGCCTGGTGCACTAAGTCTCCTGGGATAGGCTCCGGGCCCCCCATGACCCTGTACACGCAGTATACACAATGAGTGAGTGAGTCTGATGGCAAGTGAAAAGAAACTGTTTGTAGGCATGAATGCAGTAGCGGCTGGTGCAAAAGATTTTGGGCGGGCCGCAAGCAAAATTAAAAAGAAACTTTCAATACTTGCCTGTAAATAGCCATTTATCAGGTGATTAAGCATCATTACCACTAGTATTAAATAAAGACATGACTCACATCGCATCCAGTCAGCAGCTCCGCTTGCCATAAGAAGTGCTGGAAAAGACTCGTTGAGAATGGTCCAATCACATGAACCCAAATATTTAAAAACAATATTGATTCGCTAAGAACAAAAGTGGGATGATTTGAAAAGATCCAATTAGAGCTCAGCCTCAAATCATATGCTTTTCAAAAATGTACGTGCCTACACAGACCCTCGTTTGTCCGACGCCCTGCGTACACGAACACAAATGAAGGTTGAACTTAATACAACTTAGATTTTTTTTTTTATTGCAAATAAATTATATTAAGAAATGCAGCGGAATATTGCGAGATTTTATTTATATAAAAGATTTTATTTCATTTTTAAAATAAATAATTATTATGTTAAATAATTACATGTTAAAGTAGCATTCTTCTCTGCCTAACTTTAAGGGGGCGGCGCCCCTTCACCCTGTATTGACTGGCCGCCACTGCATGAATGCATCAGTAACATTCAAGAGACTGTGAGAGGATAAAGAGTTTGTGTGATGGGTCCACAAGTGCCTATGATGGAGGGACAAGAGACCCAGATGATATTTTCAGCTGTTTTCACAATCCACTGCATGGTTGTGCATTTTTAGATGATGCATTGACCAAACAAGTTAGTAATACAGCTGCTTGGGATGCTCTCTTCAGTCCCTCAGTACAATCTGGTGAGGAAGGTACAGTATGTGGAAGCTGAGTCTTTCTCAACTTTCTCAGAAAGTAGAGATGCTATTAGATAGTGATTGTGTTAAAGGGACCAACTGAGATTCTTCTCTCAGAGTGCCAAAGAATCTGGTTTTCTTGATTTCCATAGAGCAGTGCTGGTCTATGGGGTTGTGAAGCCCTGGGCGAGATCATGAAAACTGGGTCCACTGGTGGAAATAACCATCATAGTAATTTCATGAGTTACCTTAGGAGAAAGCACATAAAATTACCATATTTAAGTGTATAAATGTATAAAATATTCAACATACAATACTGTACATCGTGTAAAAACATTTAATCAGATTTTTGCAAGTAAAGTATTGAAAAGTATTGTAATACAAATGTATGTACAAGCGTGCTGGAAAAAGTAAACAAAATAGATATACATGAAACAAATGCAATTTTATATAAATGAATAGCATATTAAAATGAATATAAGGGTACAAACTTTGTGCGACTTCTTTGATGCAAAATCATCCATCACCAGAGGTGGTAGAGTAGCCAAAATATTACTCAAGTAAGAGTAAAAAAGTAACTGAGTAACTGTTTCATCATAATGTCTGATTTTTTTCTTTTTTTTATGAAATGATAATAATTATATATTAGTGTATATATATATGTATGTATACACAGTACAGACCAAAAGTTGGGATACACCTTGGGAAAACTTTGAAAGTGTCCCCAAGTGCAGTCAAAATCATCAAGCGCTACAAAGAAACTGGCTCACATGCGGACTGCCCCAGGAAAGGAAGACCAAGAGTCACCTCTGCTGCGGAGGATAAGTTCATCCGAGTCACCAGCCTCAGAAATCGCAGGTTAACAGCAGCTCAGATCAGAGAGCAGGTCAATGCCACACAGAGTTCTAGCAGTAGACACGTCTCTAGAACAACTGTTAAGAGGAGACTGTGTGAATCAGGCCTTCATGGTAGAATATCTGCTAGGAAACCACTGCTAAGGACAGGCAACAAGCAGAAGAGACGCGTTTGGGCTAAAGAACACAATAAAGAACACAATAAAGAAAACTCTTTGAATGAGAAGGTGTGTCCAAACTTTTGGTCTGTACTGTATTCAATTTGTCATAATTATTGTGGCACTGTGCAAAAGTTTGGGCACCCTACATAATCAGTACTTTACAGTAGTAATACCTCCTCCGGCAGATATCACAGCTTGCAAACACTTTTTATAGCCAGCTAAAAGACTTTCAATTCTTGTTCCTGGGATTTTCTCCCATTCTTCCTTGCAAAAGGCTTCTAGTTCGTTGTCTTGCATGCACAGCTCTTTTAAGATTTACTGTACCCACAAATTTTCAATGATGTTTAAATCAGTTGACTGTGATGGCCATTCTAAAATCCTCAGCTTGCGTCTCTTGTGGTATTCTCTAGTGGATTTCGATGTATGTTTTACGACCATTGTCCTGTTTTAGAAGCCATCCTCTTTTCAGCTTCAGCTTTTTTACAGATATGTGTAATGTTTTCTTCCAGAATTTGCTGGTATTCAGTGGAATCTATTCTTCCCTCCACCTCTGCAATGTTTCCTGTGCCACTATCTGTAACACAACCCCAAAGCATGATAGATCCACCCCTGCTTAATAGTTGGCAAGGTGTTCTATTCATGAAATGCTGCCCCTTTTTTCTCCAAACATGCCTTTGCTGATTGTGGCCAAAGAGTTATATTTTAGCTTCATCAGTCCACAGCACTTGTTTGTAAAACACATCAGTTCTGTTGCATACATTTCTCACTGTGGAAACTGCAAGCTGACCACGCTTCTTGTAGCCTTTTCCTGCATTGTGGGCATCAATAACTTTTATTTTCAGAGTCTTGCACGGCTGCTTACCCATGGTTGTTGTGTCCGCAAGTGTGTGCACAAGGTTTGAAAAATCAAAGTATTTGTAAAGCTTTGAAATTGACATTTACTAATGACAGCTGTTGCCATGCATCCGATCTAACGAGCTGATTAAGGTCTGAAACCTTTTAAAAAGAATCTGAGACTCTGGAACTCTTAGACTGCCCAAACTTTTGCACAGTCCTATAATAATGTTTTTATTTTTATTTTTTGTTCAATTTATGGCATAAGAAGAAACTATGCACCAATGTTTGCTGAAAATATTGTGCTGTTGTGTTAACATCTTTTCAATTAAAGAATTTTTATCAAGGAGTGCCTAAACTTTTGCATAAGACTGCATATGCTGAAGTGTGTGTCTGTTTTGGCAGATAGAGAACACACCGCAGTATGAAGCTTTTCACAAAGTGAAACATCCTTTGTATATGATGCAAGGGATGCTTCATATTTTTGGGATGCATAAAAATGTACAACAAGTGTGTTGGCGATTAATTCTGTACTAAAATATACTAATATATTCATAGGCCGTTAAAATAATATTTTATGTACAATTAAAGTTAACATATCACACAAGCATGAAAAAAGCATTCTATATTCACTGTAAGATTGTACACTAACCACAAGATCCCACTAGTAGCAGCATGGATTCATGGACGTTCAGCAAAATTAGAGAAAGATACGGAAACTTTTGCGCGTACGCAGTGAGCATATGAAGGACTGATTCACAGGTAGGATGAATTTATAGAACATCAGCTAGAGATTTTTTTCCCACCTGACCTGATTGGTCAAACGGAGTCATGTGAACATGTGAAGAGGGAGAGAGTCATGTGGCAGATCCATCGGCTGCATGTGTAGAATAAATGTTTAGAAAAGTAACGAGTCGGGCGTAGCCGAATGTAGCGGAGCAAGAGTAGCGTTTCTTCTTCACAAATCTACTCAAGTAAAAGAAAAAAAGGTGCAGTAAAAAAAAATTTTTTTAAAAGGTACTCAAGTAAATGTAACGGAGAAAATGTAACTCATTACTACCCACCTGTGTACTGTAAATCACTTCACAAATTTCATGGTCGCACCCAGGTAACATAGAAACACCCAATGACGGAGAGCACTTACTCTTACGAGCATGACGCAAAGACACACACATTTAAGTTAACTCTTTGATTCAGCAACTGTACATACACATGACATTAACTACACATTTAGCCTATACGCTTCTCTACTCTACAACCTTAGCAACCCTACTCATATGTGACACTAGTCTGTCTGTGATCACTGGCATCATTGTATTTACTGTATTAAAACTAGTACTAATATTATGGCATTACATCATGCGTTATGCATAGCAGAACATACCTTTTAGTTTGAGCTTGATTTTATTCTCTGCTTTTCTCCTCTTCCTTTGCTTGGCTCCATGAAGATACCGCCTGGTTGCCATTTTTAAATTAAAACAGCATCAATGTGCATCACATAGATTAAAAGTTGTACCATGTAAAATCGGCAAAGAAACATGAATTAGCTAAATCCATATTACCATAGAGATTAGGGTAAATCTGAAATGGGAGATGTTTAGGATATTTTGACTTTCTATCAAATGTGAGCAATTTGAAGGCATATAATGGAATCTATGTGCACGAGTACTATGATCATTATGGCACTCCAGTTCTCCCAGTATATCGCAGGCAGGGTTATGCAAATTAGTATGTGGTGCTTCTGTGTATGTTTCAAATCTTTTATGCTTTTAGGTATACTGTTGTTTTGTAATTATTATCGTTTTCAGCAATTTGGCATGTATTAATTATACAGAGTTATCCTTTTTATTTACTATGGTGGGTTTTTTTTTTTTCTCACCATTGTTGTGAATTGTGCATCATGTTTAATGGGTCCATGTGTACAAGTACAACAAGCACGTACAACAAGCAAGCACAGCAATATGTTTATGTATTCGCGTTCTATTGTGGTGAGAAGAAAATTCTTTTAATAACATGCCCAGGGCCCTTGTCGTAAGGCGGCGCCCTAGGCAACTACCTGTATTGCCTGTTGGACGGGCCGACACTGCCATAGAGAATGCATTGATTTTCAGCAGAGACTGTTCAGTGCTCTCATGAAGTCACCAACCATCTTTTAGGTGCTGTTCACATTTAGAGAAAGGTTTTTGGTGCTGCACCAGCTGCTGCATCTCCTCCCTGCATGTTGACTCACCGTTCTTGCTGAAGAGACCCACCACAGTCATCAGTGCACTTGATGAATTGTTTCAAGCTTTGCATCTCTGCCGTGTCAGCAGGGTGAACGGTGTAGTGGTTACAGCAGACGCTCCTCCATTGTCAAGGGCTTCCCGCCTTAAATCTGTGTGCATGTTCTGCAGTTTGTATGTTCTCTCTGTGCTTAGCTGTTTGTTTTTTTTCTAGGTACTCCAGTTTCCACCCACAGTCCAAAGACATGCAGTTTAGGATAACTGACATTTCCCAATTGCCCGTAGTGCATGAGTGTGTGTCCTGTGATGGATTAGCACCCTGTGTACCCTGCCTCATGCCTGAAGGCTCCATGCTTCCTTGTAAAGGAGAAGCGGTATAGAGAATGAGTTAGTGTCTTTATTGTCCAGGTGGATGTGAGGCAAATGGAGGGTGGTAGAGTTGGCATCACCAATTGTCCTGGTATGGCTCCCTTGGGGGAAAAAAAGGAGGAATGATTTACAGGTTACAGTCACTTATGTTGCCACAGAAATCAAAGTGGGGAAAAAAAAAAACACAACACATGTGAAGAGCCATTTGAACACAAAAGGTAAGTAAACATTAAGATTCATATAACATTTAGGCAGATTGTGAACACAATGTTGCATTAACACAGTTAACGTTCTCATTCACCTTGCTAACGGTAAAACCCTGAGTGGTCTTAGTGTAAATTAACTACAAGTGAATGCATTTTCTAACCTTTATAGCATCAGAAATACTACTGCTTTTGCAGACTGCAATTACTAACTGAACGAAGCTAACGATGCAAATTAATGTCAGCTGTGTGAAGCCACTTTACCTCAAGCAGGAATGATTGATGTATTAGCATGATACATCCAGCATTTATCTGTGACTCACAGCCATTTTTTTAAAAAAGGATGGAGTCGCAGGAGTCTGTTACCTGAAATCTGCAAATCTTCTGATTTACAATGCTCCGATAGCACTGTAGCCCTTTGTTGTTCTTGTGACGATTTTGTGTACCCTATAGTCAAAGTGAAAGCACTTTGTTTGAAGCCTACTCACTGCATTATACCTGTTTATTAGGCAAATCACAAGCCATTTTGGTGAAATTAGGTCATTCTTATTGAATGCAAAATAAATTTTGTTATTGTTTATGATCATTAGTATGCATGATTAAAACCAGACTAAAACAATTAAAAATGTTGTCGCCTAAAAAGACTAAAACCAAGAATCCTAAAAGAGCAAAATGTGACTAAAACTAATGTACATTTTAGTCAAAAGACTAAGACTAAGAATAAATCAGAATGAAAACTGGTACTGATGCTGAACAAATCAAACAAAGCATTGGAGATGGTGAAAGCCATCGGATGCCCTGCTCAGAAAAAAAGAAGAAAGAAGACAGGTGAAAAAGGTAACTAACTATTTAACTATTTAAGGTAATAAGGTAACACACATTTGTTAATGCATCTTGTTATGCTAGCCTATTGCTAGCATTATGTACACTTTCTTCCAGTTTTACAGACAATGATCTGTGAAGCCTGCAGCAAAACTATTACAACCTTAGTAGCACAATATGTTTATATTATATTGACTAGATCATGAGTTCAGTCAGAGGAATTCCAATGCTTTTTGGATAACTACAGTACAAATATGCTTATATTTTGCATCTTTTCTGATATATTGAGAAAGTTTTCTTAATTTTTTATTATGTGCATTATATTTATATAGAACTATGCCTTGGACCTCCAGGGTGCAGTTTGAGTCCCGCCTTGTTTGCATGTTGTTCCTGCCCGTTTGCATGTTCTCCCCAAAGACATGCAGATTAGGCTAATTGGTATTCCTAAATTGCCCATAGTATGTGAATAAGCATATGACGGTGCACATGTGTGTTCCCTGAGATGGATTGCCAGGGTTTACCCTTCCTTGTGTCCTAAGTCTCCTACTGTAGGATAGGCTCCAGGCCCCCTGTATACAGGATAAAGCGGTATGAACCATAAGTGAGTAAATGAGTGAGTGAGTGATATTTTGGTGGTGATCCAAATGTCTGAATAAAATCAAAATTGAAGCACAACAGGTTTTTTTTTTTTTTGTCATAAAAGTCCCTATGAATTTGCTATTATTATAAAAAAAATAATAATAAAGTTACATAAATAATATTCAGTGTCTTATGACTAATTAGCTTCAAGAATTGAAAAGCACTGTGGTATAACTTATGTTATGATTTATGTGTTGAATATTACAATAACTAATCACCAAGGTGAATGATTAGAGTTCAACACTAGAGTGAATGTTTAATTATACAAATCTTGGATGAAATAAGCTTGTAAAGTGCAGAGATAGCTGGTAATTATTTCATCCAGATAGGGGATTTTATATAAAAAATATAAGCAACGGAAAGCTAAAATTATAGGTTGGAATAGCCAAAAGATTACCAGCCAGACCTTGTGCTTGTGCGTCCATTTCTATTTGCCCCAAAAGAGGTGTGACTGTAAGACCTGGTTCATATCATGAAAAAGATATATGATGGTCGTTGTGATGGCTGTGGAAGCAACAATCTGATAATTCATTCTGTGGGTGTCTTGAGGTCAGGTTAAATGACTGAATGAATGTCAGACTGGTGCTGCAACAGATAGCTTACATGCTACATGGGTTAGAGAGATAAGTGAACACTTAGAGGGCAGAGTGTAACCTGGCTTGAGCTGCTCTTGGTTGGTCACTACTGGGCTGAAGAGCAACGGTCATCTGACAGATCTGCAGGTCTTTGAAAGACAAGAACTAATTAGTGAGCAAATGGTTAATGTAGCTGCACACACACACACACACACACACACACACACACACACACACACACACACACACACACACACACACACACTGGGTCTTAATCTTCCTCTGTCTGTCATTGAGAAGCATTTTTATACCTTCTTGTCAAGGTAGATTCATTGCAGTAAGTGCTCTCCTGACATCTGCGTTCGTGTCCAGCACCACCTCACATGCTTCTTTTAGTACAAATTATCTACAGTATTAGAAGTATTAGTACTACTAATCAAAAATTAACAATGATGGCCTACTGTATATACCAGCTTGTGTGTCCATCTCACTGTGTCCATCTTCCAAAATGTGAGGAAGCTGCAGGTGCACAATTTTCCGAATTTCATCTCTACTCACTCTAGAAGACGTGCGATTTTGTGGGAAGCTCCGTTATAACACCTAAAGTACAGTAGCATCAGGGGAGCTCATTTACAGCCCTAAATGAATGACTTGATTTTGACCTTTCACAGATTATATGTGCTTACTTGTTTTTATAAATAGGAGACAGCGAGGTCCAGTCACTTTCATAAAATGCTGTTAGTAATACTGTTAGCAAGACTAGCCCAGCAGGAATTCTTGCAATTACCACCCACACAGGTAGCAGAATATCACCAGCTTTAAAACAGGCAACTTTTAAAACAGTTACCGAAAGTGAAGTCCAAACTCAGCAGCAAATAAATCTTATTCAGTGGTTCTTAATGCCTGAGGACCTCCTGTTCTGCACAGTTTGATCTGTTCCCTAAATGTGATTTCCTCACTCACTGAATGTCTCGCTTTGACCAATTTATCAGATAGCTACATCCTTTCAAACCATTGATTGTGGAGCTGTAAAGCTGCAGTGCTACCCACTGCGATGCCTTAAGTCTCGGGCACACCTTACGGAATTGCTGAATTAATAATCAATGTTAAAATACCATGATTCTCTAAAGAAACCCATCTGAGAAACTGTCTGGTGTTCTTAACCGATTTGTTTGCCTGCATATTTTCCATTTATGTGTTGCATCTCCTTTTGTTAGTTACTTTGATGACTAAAATTGTCCATCAACATGAGAAAATACTGTATATTGGATAATATGCTACAGCCTATGTGTGTGTATGTATATATATATATATAAGTGTGTGTGTGTGTGTGTGTGTATATTAGCACCTAATGCAGGAAAAGCATAGGTCATCTCTCTCATTCAGGTTTTATTTTATGAATCGCTATTGCCCTTGGCACTCATCTGCTTGGTACACCGCATGAGATCAAAACTCACACATAAAACATGCTGCTTTACATGAATAATGCAGCAAGATATAAAACTGAGAAGAGTCTTCCTTCTTCACCTTGAGATAAGCATCTGAAGAGAAGAGTGCGAACATTTCCAGCACTCATGTTGCAGTATTAAGAAGGTGGTATTTAATCACATTTTACCCCAGGTTCCAGTTGTGGCCTCTCTCCTGCTCAATCCCTGTGATTAAGTTGTGGTCTTGCTACCCCTTAGTTCCTGAAAGGAAGACTCATCCTGGACCCAATCCTCATAGCTCTAACTTTAGAAAAAAAAATATATAAAACTTTATCAAATTATTATCAAATGATTTAAAGAGGTTATTACCTTGTCTCCAAAAAGTGTCAAAAAAATTATATATAATATAATATATAAATATAATATATATTATCTGATTTAGAACTGTGCCATTAGTCTAATGTTTTGGCAAACTGGAGATTATCACAGTTAGCTCAGAGCATAAGCCAGGAGACACTCTAGATATAGTGGCAAACCAGTGCTGGATACTTCATGTTTTAGTTCTTTATTACATTTTCCTATGTTTTACTTTAAACGAAGTATTTTTTTTTCCTCCTGCTTATTTGATTTATTTACACTGACCATCCTCTCTCCTCCCTCTGTCGCGCTCTCTCTCTCTCACTCCCTCCTTTTGCCAGCGGCTTTGTGCATGTGAAGTGTAAAGGTCAGCTGTTATCGCCGGTTGGGCTCCTGTAAGACATTTAAAGCCGCTTCACCTCATTTGTCTCTGAGATTATGCATGTGTGTAATTTCACACAACCTTTTCAGTAGCCCTCTTTAACAACACACAGTCGGTACACGGTCAAATCGGCTGATTAATTCACTTCTACATAGTTACGTTTAATTAAAAGTGTTAACAGCGTAGGTCTGATTAATGCTGGGGAGTGTACTGAGAAGGTGCACAATGAGAAAGATAAGGCCAAACCCAGACTGATTCAACTTTTGAAAAATTCCAAGACGATGGATCTGATAAAGAAGTATCCATTATAAAAAAAAAAGTCCCTAATATAAATAGTAATTTATGATAAACAGGCCAAAAGATCTTTATTTAGGCAAACGAATAAAGCTAAACTAATAAGGAGAGCATAATCTGTCAGTCATCCCCTGGCAATTCTTATTCTTTATTTGGTTATTCTTAAAATTCTTAAAATACATTTTTTCTCCTTTTTCCTCTTTACAAATTCTTTAAGTCATTACTTCTTCTTTAGTTAAATAAACTGCTGTGCACATTGCTGTTTACATTTTTGTTCAGCATAAACTACCAGAGTCCAGTGTCAAACTTGCGGATAAGCACCCCTGACCCTACCACAGTTCAGCCGAATAAGCCGGTTCAAGCAATAACTCATCGACCGAAGTGTCTCCTTTGTGTCCATAGACAAGGCACACCAGTAAAGTTGCTTAAAAGATTTTCAATTATATAAAATTGCAACCACATAAAACTGCAACCACATATTACACCGCACAAAATTCGAAAGGGTTCAAATTCCATTTGGCATTGGCGCTTGTGCGAAAGGTAGAGACCCAAACATGATGCTACAGTATATTTTAATAACATCCATGTCTAACTTATTGTTTCAATCCACAGCAACAGCTCATAGCCCGTAAGGTCTAAAATCATATTGCAAATGTCAATATGACATTGAATCCAATTTTGGATGGACCATGACTGGGAAATGGATACTTTCCGACCAATTCTGTCATTTTATCAGACGTAGTCATATAAAGTCTAAATAAAATATTATTGCACAGGCAAGCTTGTTCTTTCACCCCACCACACCAACACACAAATCTTGCTGTCACAGAAAATCACTGCAATGTACCTCCTGTTTGCCAGGGGGCTCTCTTACTTGGATCCACCACAGATGTGTAGCTCATGCATTGGAGAAGGCTCCCAGACATTTATCTCTTAAGTAATAATGCCAAGGGATGTCTGTTGTAATCAGTTCACAGGGGATAATTGGCATGTCTACAAAACACAGTAATGGAAGTGTCTTCACAAAGTACATATACTCACAGTAGGCTTATATACTGTATACAGTAGTAATACTGGGAACGGTATACTATAGAAATACTGGAAACTAAAGCTTTTGCCTTTTATCCTAGGAATCACCACATTGAATTGTTTGATCCGAGATCTAGCATAGGTTTTATGCCTGATCCCCCTTCCTGTCGGACTCCCCATTTTCCCACCAGGATTCGGACTGGCACTACACAGTGGCAACCCAGCAGTTCTGAAACATAAACCCTTCATTCAGAGACCCAGAGCCTCAAGCACCCAAGCCAACACTGTCCCTCAACCTGGAAACTCAGTAACTTGCCGAAAACATACCAGAAGTGTCTGTATCTTTTAATCTTTATACTTGGTTTTAGTTTGGACTCACTTCCTGGAGTAACTTTATTTTTAACAAAAAAAAAAAAAAAAAGCAGAAAGCCTCTTTTTCAAGGGCATTTAATTAGTTTTTATATATAAACATGTCAATCAGGGTATCTACATATTGTCATGGGATGTTTATTGTGGTCATTCTACAAAATCTAAAAAACAATTTGCCTGAACTAAAAAAAAAGATTCAGACAGAATTAAAATCACAAAAAAACTCTTGCAACAAATACATTACGTTACCTTCACATATAAAACTAGGCCAGTCCAAACAGTAGTTTATTTTCAGTCAATTCAAACACTTGCCAATCTCTCAGTAGGAGCCCAAGCCATGTAATCATGTTTTCTGATTTGGGACTGTATCTGCGATACTTGTTTATACCCACTAATTTCATGGTACTGTAGTTGTGTATTGAGCCCTGCCTGTTTGACATTTTCATTTTTTCATTGAGCTTTTAATAAAACATCTATTATTCAGTCCATAAATTTCTGTCACTTTGACCATATTACATAAGCCTCTCACTCACTCATCGTCTACACTGCTTAATCCTGTATACAGGGTCGCGAGGGGCCTGGAGTCTAAACCCAGGAGACTTTGGGCACGAGATGCGGTACACCCTGGACAGGGTGCCAGTTCAACAGAGGGCTCCCACACTCACATTACGGGCAATTTGTAAACACCAATTAGCCTAATCTTTATGTCTTTAGACTGTGGGAGGAAACCGAAGAATCCCCGGCAAATACGGGGAGGACATGCAAACTCCATGCACACAGAGGCAGGAATCAAACCCAGGCCCTGGAAGTGCAGGGCAACAGTTCTAACTATCGCCTGCATAAACTTACAGTATGTTACTTTAAACATTATCCCTTACATATTAATTACATATGTGTTTACGCTTTTAGTTTTAATGAAAGTTATTGTAATATTTCATAATCAAGTAGGCAGGTTATGGTCAAAATATTAGTCAGTACAGAATTAGGGACTAAGGCAAATTTGGGGCAGAGAAAAAAGAAGTCAATGATAAGAGATTACTTGTAAGTGGATTTGAGAAAAAAGGTGAAACTATTTACAAAGATGGAAACTAATTATTAAGAATGGAAGCACTAAACAAACAAACAAAAAAAATGTAACCGTGATTAAAAGATCATCACAAAACTTTGTACAGAATATGGCTATCAATGTTTCCAATAATAATACAACAATAATAACAGCAATCAACAGTACAACAATCTTTGTTCATACTGTATATGAGCAGCAGTAATACAGACCAATGCAGTTAATGATATGATATTGAGATATTTAGGAACATCTGATTGGTTAGAGTTCAATACTGTATTTTCAATTCCATAACATTCAGAAAATGAGTTGTAACTTTCATCTAACATAGTCAGCCAGTTGCTCATGTACAGTACCTGGCTATCCAGCACCACGCAAAACTGTGAATAGAATGTCCCCAGGCAACCAAGTGAAACCAACAACCAAGCAAATGCCAAATCAAAGGAGAATGTAGTCAAGGAAAATCACCAATGAGCAAGGAGCATATCAAATGGCTGGCACTCTTTCACCAAGATCATGAATGCAACAGCAGTGGTAGCAGGCAGGAAATCCAACTTAATCTAAAACATTCAGACAGGAAACTAAAGACACTGGAAAAACAAGATTCAAATAAATCACTACGCAGCAGGAATTTTTGGTTGTCAAACATTGGGACAACATTAATTTAGCTACATTACAGATGTTAGAACAGTGTTGGTACTGGGTTGTTTTTAAAAGTTACAATTGCTTTAATGAAATTACGTTGGACTACTGCTGACTTCCTCATATTGGGATAACTTTGAAAGAAAGTTGAAATTTATTTAAAAAAAAAAAAAAAAGCATTCACGCTTTTTATGAAAAAGTATCCTTGAAATGCTCATATTGCTGTTGGTAGCTGCCAACACTGACAGAGACTTGAACCCCAGTCTCAGTGATGAGCATGTTGAGTGCTAGCCACTGGTCCACCAGGGAACCTGCTGCTGATGCTATTTTATTCCCCTATGATACTTTTGCTTATGGATGGTGAGCTGCATCATTACTATAAATAAAGGTTCATATTTTTGTTGTTTTGAGGTAGAGTTTGCAATGTTGTTGTTTTTTGAATTTGCATTTGGTACTGTAGGTGTACATGGCAGCTGTAAACATAAAGTAGTTCTGACTTAAGTAAAGTAGGAAGAGAGAAGGAGAAACTTTCTCAGTGGCCACTGAAAATTTTGAGGTAGAGTTTGCAATGTTGTTGTAGGGTCATTCCTAGGGTCAAAACTAATTGGACAACTGACTGATAAGTAGTTTAGGGCACTGGTGGCTCAGTACCTGGCAGTTGAGTTAAACTCCCACCCAAACCCCAGACACTGGATGCAGTGCCTGTCCCACGCATGGGTAAAATGGGAGCGTTGCGTCAGGATGGGCATCCAGGAAAAAGACAAAAACCTGTGCCAAGTTGTGTGCAGATCTGATGGTACACTGTGGCAAACCCCTCAATGGAAGCAGCAGAAAGACTGATAAGCAGTTTTATGGCCAGTTGGGGGCAGTTTCTTAGTTAAGAGCATATCAAATTAAGGAGATAAAAAGGTCTGATATTGATACCAAGTGTTGAATTTGCATTTGGTAACTGTTCATGGGATCTCTTAATATGCAGTCCGAAGAATTTCTGATGCAAGTAAATCAGGCAGAGAGAAGGCAAAAACTTTAGGATTGGCCAATTGTGCAACCCAAGGTGTGCATTTAGGAGTTAAAAATCAGTTGGTGGGAAAAAATTAAAAAGTAATATACTCATGCTGGTTCCTTTAACAGCTCTGATAAGATCCGAGGAAAACATAATGTCATTTCAACAACATTGTGGTGAATAGGTTCCTCTGATACCATCTCCATTATTGGCAGTTCTGCTGAATAGATTTTTGCTTACACCAAGCGTTAAGAAAAACAAAAAATTGAATGTGATTGCAAGACTGCAAGTGTTTTGTGGTGTGTGTGTGTGTGTGTGTGTGTGTGTGTGTGTGTGTGTGTGTGTGTGTGTGTGTGTGTGTGTGTGTGTGTGTGTACATATGTAGAAAAATTGCTCTCTCCATTATGCAGAGTCTGGCCTTTTTATTATATGCTTTCTAACTTCCTGTAGTTAGAGGCAGAACAGAAATGCCACCATCGTTCTAAACACAAACACACAAATGGGTGCACACACACACACACACACACACACACACACACACACACACACACACACACACACACACACACACACACACACACACACACACACACACACACACACTAGAAGTACTATTAGGTTGTGCACGTATTAATCATTTCAGTTTTTGCTATTTATATAAAATGCATGGTAATAATTTACAGTAAAGGTCACTCAATAATTCATTTTGTGCTTGATAGGTTACTAATACCCATAACTGACATATTAGTCAGCTGTTAATTAAGCACAGAGTAATAGAATAAATTATTACCAGTGATCCACTGTGTGACTCTTAACTTTTAGCTTTTAGCCTTTCATTTTAATCTTAATTTATTTTAAACTATAGATGAAATCTTCACTTTTTAAACAATACCAATGCAAACATAGATAACAAGATTACTAGCACTTATGAATACAGCAAGCAGAATTACATAAATATGCCATATGAGCACAATAAATGTGTGCAGTTATATAAAAATGTAGCTATAGATTAGTAGCTTGATTAACTCTATTTTTGAGTGTCATATGGCTATTTTTTTACTCTATTTATTAACTTCGACAATTAAAGGGGTAAAAGAAAATAAACTTAATTAACAGATATTACCAACTAACTATTTATGGTTATCAGAATTTCATAAGAATTTTTTGAAACCATATTATATAATGTTGCGGCAAAGAAAGTGTGCTTGTATGTCAAAACACTCGTATATCAAAGAATATTTCCCCGTAAGAAATAATGAAAACTCAGATGATTTGTTCCACAACCCGAAACTAGTCTTATAAAAATAATTAATACAAAATATGAATTAAAAATGTAAAAACAAATTAACCTGTACTTTACCTTTGAATTTTGACAGAGCAGTGTTTCCTTTAGTGTGTTTGTGTGCGTACGCACTGTGTATATGTGAGAGTGTGTTTGAGGAGGGAGGGGGCTACTGTGTAGAATGACTTTCACACACAAACACACACAACCTAACAGAAACACTGCTCTGTTGCGATTCTTTTTAAATATAAAGGGCAGATTAACTTGTTTTATTTTTACCTGACAGCAGTAATTATGTTAATGTGTGTTCACGTGTGCGAGTGTCAAGGAACCTCTCTTATGACACTCGCGTGTGGGCACACATACTAAGGAAATATCTGCTACTAAGGAAAGAGAGAGAGAGAGAGAAAGAGAGACTCTGGATCTTTAACAAGAAACCTCTCTAATGACACTTGCTTTTGCTTTAGGCACAAACACACAACACACACACATACTGTAAATGGTCACAATGTCCTAGTAAACAGCACGCGCACAGATGTTGACTATTGGAGTGACGCACGCACACTGAGACTGAGCATGGGAAACGATGACCCATTATGCTGTAGCGCACGAGAAAGAAGAACCATAAGCTCAGTTGTGATCATGTGATGCTTAGCACACAAAGAGCATGCCTACTACTTAAATATCAAGCTCTCGCTTGTTTGTCAAGTTAAAATGTATTTTTAAAATTTACTTGTCTTGTGAGCAGCACAGTTTAGTGGTTAGCACTGTTGCCTTGCACCTCCAGGGTCCAGGTTCGATTCCCGTCTCTGTGTGCATGGAGTTTGCATGTTCTCCCCGTGTTTGGTGGGTTTCATCCGGCTACTCTGATTTCCTCCCATAGTCCAAAGACATGTACATTAGGTTAATTGCCATTCTCAAATTGTCCATAGTGTGTGAATGAGTGTGTGCCCTGTGATGGATTGGCACCCTGTCCAGGGTGTACCCCATCTGGTGCCCTAAGTCTCCTGGGATAGGCTTCAGGTCCCTCGTGATCCTGAATACAAGATTAAGCGGTATAGATGATGATGAGTGAGTGAGTGCTTGTCTTGTCTTGTCTTGTCTTGCAAAATGCTCACAGATCAATTTACTCGCAATCCAAGGTTCCACTGGGTCGGAGAAAAATAACTAGGCATTCAAAATTGGCATCTCGGCACAAGAAAAATGTTTTCCACACTTTATAGAATGCTGCGACCTTTTTTGACACTCCAGCCCCATATGGAATGATTACATTTTTCTTTTGTTGTTTCAGCTCGCTCTGTCATCGTTCTTTTGGATCTGGAAGCTTTGTTAAAGGCCCACTTAAGATATCTGCATGTCTTGAGTGCTGCCTTCACACTTGTGTTCTTTTTTTTATTATTTGTGTTGCAATGGGTGGTGGGAGTCAAACCATGAGTATTGATCTGTGTGTGTTTTTTGTTTCCCATCTTTCCCAATAAGCACTGCACAGTCCAGAAAGGCCAACTTGTTGTCCTTGGTGTCTTCTCTGGTAAACTTGATATGTGTGTCAATAGAGTTAATATGCTCCGTAAAGGTCTGTACTTCCTGGCTCTTAATCTTCACCCAGGTGTCATCTACATATCTGAACCAATGGGTTGGAGCAGAAAGGAGTTGAGTGCTTTTTTCTCCACCTCCATTTATAGATTAGCCACAATGGGTCGACACAGGGGAGCCATGTTTCTGTCTGTAGAAGTCACCTCTGTAGCTGTAGTAAGTAAATAAGTTAGTAAGTATGAGGCATAGGTTCAGTTGAGAACAGATCTGATCCAGATTAAGGCTGTTTTTAGTGTCGAGGGTGATGTCCTCTTGCAATAACTTTCTAATGGCCATTATGGCATCAGTGGTAGAGATGCTGGTAAAGAGCAATGTAACATCAAAGGAAACCATAGTTTCCTCAGCATCCAGTTTTAGGCCCCTGATCTTGGAATGAAATTGTTCTGTATTCTGGATATGGTGGATAATGTGTGCCAGAATCTTTGCCACATATTTGGCCATGTTATATGTTACTGAGTTAATACTGCTGACTATTGGTCAGAGGGGGACTGCTTCTTTGTTTATTTTGAGAAATCCATAAAGGCACGGAGTGGCTTCTTCAGGGTACAGGAGGTAGTAGGTCACATTGTTGATGGCGCAGTCCCTTTCCAGTTGTTTTAAACAATCTATCGCCTTGTCTTATAGGTGCTTATGTTGTCTCTTTTCAGTTTTTCATAGGTGTGATGGTCCTCTAAAAGTTTGATGACTTTGTTGTAATAATCTGTTGTACTCAGTGAAACATATCAACTAAACTAAGAAGGAGACCAGGCGATATGACTCGATTTCCAGATAACCTCACCTGGATGACTGAGAATCTTTACAGACATACAACAATTTCTATGGCCTTTAAATATTGCCTAGTTAATTTTCACCCACCCTGAACTAATTGTTCCAGCAAAGATCTAATTTAAGTATTTAATAATCATATATACAATGTTATCTCCATTATGGTTAACAAATGTGTAGCATCCATCACTTCACTATCACCTCCAAGCACTCCAGGGGAGTCCCCAGTACTGAGCTAGACTGTCTTGATGAGCCAGGATAAAGAATAAAAAGGTTTCTGGAGTAACTTTTGGAACACTATAGTCCTACAGTACCTGTCTAGAACCTGTTCAGTGCTGTACCTACTTGTAATGTTCTCCTCAATCTGGTATGATACACAAATCCTATTAAATTACCATGCCACTGAAGGTCAGCTGATCTGGAATAGTTCTTTCAAGAAAACGTTAGTTAAGTATATTTGCAAAACTCATCAAGCACCATGATGAAACTGGCTTTAATCACCATCCCAGGAAAGCAAGACCAAAATATAAGTCTGCTGCAAAGGAGCAGTTTATTTAGAGACACCAGCCTCAAAAATCACCAATTAACAGCACCTCAGATTAGAGCCGTTATGAAGGCTTTACAGAGCGTAGATAGCAGACACATTTCCATATCAACTGTTCAGTGGTGTTGATTGTATATTTTGGATACCTTCAGCATCATTTTATGATGTAGAAATAGTTAAGACCATGGAATTATAAAGAGGTGTCCAAACTTTTGACTGTGGCTGGGAATAAAGAAGTCTAGACGGACCATACCACCTTGACCTAAATCAATTATTTAATAAACATATTTATTTATTAATTATCTTTCCTTCTGCGTTTTCTGAGGGGGTCAAGGTGGCTACAGGCCAGAGTTCTCTATTCCCCCCAAGTCACTGGCTCCTTCAAATTAATTATATGTGAAATTTGTTATTACTTTATATAAAATGTTGCAAATTTTATTATTTTTACATTTTTTGTTACAGCTTCTCCTGAGTATGGCATAACAATTGTGCAGTCCAACACCTGCTTAGAAATGACAGGAATTCACAAAAATGCCTCACATACTCAGCTTGGTGATCCATGCCACTCCAAGCACAAAAGCTCATAATGAGTTTGACATTGAGATCAATTACACACTTCGAAACATAATAGAAATAATAATACCAAGAGGGGCAATAATGATAGTAATAACTACTATTGATCAGACTATTATGAGGCTTAATATTGCTGCCTGAGTGAGTGAGCTAAATGTTAATTTCAGCAGATGAAAAATGTCAGGCATGAGCGGTAACGACTCGCCAGTTGGAAAGAATCATTCACACGGTGCACAAGATAATTGCTAATCCATTTTATGGCTTCCACGACATAAAGAGATTAATATTGCACCTGGATTAAACAACTATGTTGCTGCGTCTGGGGGATTAAAGTACACTTGAACTGCAACATTAGCAATTATTGAAATGTTTGGGTATTATTTTTATTACAGCAAGGGGAGGAAGTTTTGCAGGCATGTTTATATAAGTGATTAGATGTCATCAGATCATAAATTTTGGGACCACTGTCTAAAATGTGGCCTTGCCATCAAGATATCCCAATGCTCTTGCCATTAGTGGGCAGATGTCCAAGAGAGCATACAGTAATTGGCCCAGTTCTCTCGGTGGGAAGGACCACTCATATCCATGTGCCTCAATCAATTAGGTACAGACATGTTTATTCAAATAAAACTGATTAGAGCCCTTAGTTCTGACACTTCCTGGATTTTTCTCAATAGTTTATGGCACCATTCTCTGCGATTATTGGATAAAATGACTTTTTGATTATAGTCAAATGTTGAAGAAGACTGCTGTGTTGGGGTGGTGTAATATCTCCTGACTTTAAGTGGAATAAAAGTTTATTTCTATAAGAGCATAGCCTGAATTTTTTTTCTTCTCTTATACCAGAGTGATTTGTCATCTATTTAGTTCTCATTGCAAGAAAACTGTTCTTCCTAGATCTAAGCCAAGGACAATGACCTACAGTAAAGTGAACCAAGTACTGAGGTGCTTTTACTAGCCATGCACATTTACATCACCAAATACAATGCTTTGCTGAACTGCTAAGGAGCTTCCAGACCTCACTGTCTCCCCATTTTACAGCAGTTTGCAACTGTTATGGTGCTTAAACATGCTGGTAAAGTTCAATTTTCATGCTCCAGTATTAGCTAACATTACACAACCAGTGATGACTTACTCAATCAATGATGAGACCAGCGTGCTCTTTTAATTTTGTGTTTAACAGGACTAGATCGAAAGGCTTGTGGTGACGCCACAGTCTATGGATGGAAACAGTGGCAGAAGATATGAGGCAGCGGTCTGGCAAGTGCAGTGGCATCTTGGCATACAGTTGGGAGAAACAAGCGTTTTAGCAGCTTTGCTGTCTGTGGCAAAGAGAGAGCACAGAGGGAGTGGAGCACACAATATCTTACCCATCTGGCGGCTATAATTTTATAAGGCTTCATCTGGAGGGTAGATGACTATCCCCTATCTGCTGCAATTCTCGTTTTGATCCATAAGCACATGCTTCCTTTCTGCCCAGACACTTGTTGTGCTGAAGTGGAGCACCATCAGAGAATCTCAGTGATAAGTGCCATCATGTGTAAAAGTTAGTGCCTCCTCTTTTAATTCTATGCGTTGCGGTATAAAAATACACCCTCAGGCAAACAAAATCATATAACCGTTTACACCGTGCCAAGCAAAAATAAAAACATGGGGGCAATAGATTGCAGATTCATTTTTAACAGCAATAACTTTAAGTAATCATTTCCTGTATGACTTTATAAGTCTCTCATATAATATGGAGGAATTTTGGCCCATTCTTCTTTACAACATTGCTTTAGTTTATTTAGGTTTTTGGCCATTCACTTATTCAAAGGTCCCACCACAGCATTTCAATTGAGTTCAGGCCTGGACTTTGACCTTTATTCTTATATTTTAACCATTCTAATGTAGATTTATTGGTTTGCTTTAGATCATTGTCCTGTTGCGTGACCGAATTTCAACCATGTTTTAGCTGTTGTCCAGAATACTCTGGCATAAAGATGTTTATGTTCGACTCGATGCCTGCAAGGTACCCAGGTCCTGTTGCTGCAAAAACAGGCTCAAATCATCATCCCTTCACCACCATGCTTGACAGTGGGTATGAGGTGCTTCTGCTGACAGTGTTTTTGTCAAACGTGGTGCTGGGCATTAAGGCCAAGCAGCTCGACCTTATGATTTGTTCAAATGCAATTTTGCAAGTTCTTTTTTTTTAATCAAAAGAGGCTTTCTCCTATCTCTTTCAAGCAAACCGTACTTGTTTAGTCTTCTTCTAATTGCGCTGTTATGGAGTTTAATATTTAACATTCTCAGTGGTGCCTGCATTGCTGAGAAGTATTTCTCTAAGCATGGCACCATCTGATCATGGGGTCAATGTGCTAAGACGTCCACTCTTGGAAAAATTTCCATGGATTTCCAATAATATTTCTCATGTTAAATGCAAAGATGTTTGGAAATGGTTTTATAACAATTTCCAGATTAACATGCAGCAACAATTGCTTGTCCCATTTGCTACCATTGATTATGTTTTTTTTTTTCCCACACACACTTCAATGCTCCAGATCAGCAAACTGCCAAATCTTCTGCTTTTATAGTGGTCTGCACAGCTGCTGATGATCAGTTAATTGAGGGCTGATGGTTAGCAGAAACTGGCTGCAATTAAGAGCTTCCACTCTTAAATTATATGGAAGCAGTAAGGGGGTACTGTAGTATCACCTGCATGTTTCTTTTTGGCCCCTTTTTGTTAAATAACAAAATTTAATGTTAAAAAAATGTTGTATTTACCTAATCCTAAGACCCGCTATGATCAGATGATCTTAAATGTTTTTACACAAAAAACAAACAATTAAAAGTTAGGGCACTAAATTTTACATGACTGTACTGTATGTATAGTTCCCTTAGGTCACCATCGCTATTTCTTCACTGCCAGAATGACAGCAATTTATTTTCAGTACCATGGTTGTGCTTAGCTGTGCTAGCATCTCTAAATAAAAGCAATGGCATGAAGATCTGCTGGACATGACATTCACTTGCAAGTAACTGATCCTGAAGTTAGCATTCAAGGATTTGTCAAACATGAAGCGTACTGTATGAGTTTTGAAGCAAGAAGAGAAGATCAGGAGTTCATTGATGTGTGCAATGACAATTTTCACAAAGATGTCTATTTAAAGTTTGCTGTAAAGTTGAAGGTGAGAATGGATAGTTTGTTTAAGGTACGTAGTTTGGTCGAAGAAAGACCCTGCTGATACTAAGTCCATCAGTGCTGCCAATACAGAGGCAATGACCTGAATGCTGTTAGACGCTTATTTGCATAATTATTGATTAATGAAATAGAAAATGTAATGGACTCACTGTGGAGAGGCAGGTGAAGGTACTGGTGCCCTCCATGTTTTCTGGTCGGCTGAAAGCTTGGCATGGGATTGGCACATTGCTAAAAATTCATCATGTTTTCCACAATAAAAACTCTTTGCTGCATTTCAATCATTCATCAATTTTTGCATTTGCATCATCATGAATAATGGAGACCCTGAGAGCAGGTTAATTCCAGTTAGTTCCAAAAAGACAAACCAGAATTTGAGAGCATATTAAACTACTCTTCTACATCTATTGCAAATGGTGAGTAACTTTTTACCAATTTCTTGTCTCTCAGGGTATTCGCAAAAGAGCTTGACAAAATAAACATGGGAAGCCAGATGATATCCTTCTTCGCTCCGTACCACAGAGGCCCAAGTTAGCACTTTGGCAATGAGGTGAATTATAAATTGTGATTTGTATTATTGTTATTGTGATAGGTCCTCTTGCCTGGAGCGGCCTCGTAAGATATGCAGCAAAAAGCCCTTACACTAGGTGGTCTTGCCAGCATGATGGGGATGCATGGTGTAGCAGTAGGTTTTTTTTTTTTCCGTCTGAAAGATCAATTTCAACTCGGCATCAGTTTAGCCAGGTGCAGCTGTAGTTCCCCATCAGTCACCCTTGTGCTACCTTGGCAGTCTGCCCGTTATGTTCTCCTGCTGCATTCATAGTAGGTGCAAATCTGTTGTAATTTATCATAAAACAGAGACTGAAATGGATGCTAAATATTTTCATAATTTAACGAGGACTGAAGAACTGAAAAAGAACAAAAAAATCCAAAACAGTCTTTAAAATTATTTTCCAAAAAAGTTCACCAAGTTTCCAAAAAATGATTTCGCTGTCGTGTCAATAGTGACTCAACTATCTTTTCACCTTCTGTTTGATTTGTAAAGAAAAAAACAAGAGCTGCCTCTGAAATTGACGCAGTTCTTTTGAAGTCCTAAAAAAAACAAATGTGTTTACTGTAAAGGTGTGGCACATGCTCATGCATAGCACATTTACTTATTAACTGCATTTTTTAAAATCTTTTTTAGGTTGATGAAGACATGTCAAATGTGAAAATCAAACATATGCGTGTAAACAGATTTATAATAAGTCACCTGAGTCGAATGCCTGAGGGAAAAGGCTCTGAGCAAGAACACTTCATTATTTCTGCCAGCCTTATCACAAGCACCACATGTAGATGAGTTGAAATAATATTATTAAACATGATCCCGTGGAAATGTCCACATGAAAGTTTATATTGTAGGAAGTGTCTGAAATATGAACCATGCATAAAAGTGCCCTTATCGTTTAGCACAACAATAGATGAAGACATCATGAAAATACATGAAGTCACTGCATGAAATGAAAAAAGGCAAACAACTGTACGGAAAATCATGAACTTTCTAGTAGGAAAGTCATGTGGAGCCTCGTATACCATTGCCCAGTTTTGAAATACTACTCATACATTTTCACATATGCATTGTGGTACATCTTTATGGTAAATTTGTGTTTGTGTTGTACCTTAAAAATAGCCACATCATTTTAAACAGTATTGTGAACACCATCTTTTGAAAGCTTTAAATGCTTCCACATTTCTGTTTTTTTTTTCCGTTACAGAACAGAAGCAGCAAATTAAGTAATTTTTTTATTTTGTTAAAATTAATTACAATTTTCTATTTTTTAATTTACAAAGAAATTTAAGCAGCTTTGAGGCAGCCACAAGGGGTGTTTAAGGCTCATTAAGAAAGATTATATAATCTTTAAAAAAATTTTAACTGTGGTAATAAAGAAATGTCTGTGAAAATGTACATTCAAATTCAAGATTTTGCATGTACATGCATGTACACTTACTTCTATTTAAAGAAATTGTCCACAAGATATTGCTTATGCACAGCCATGAGTCTCTTGCAGTGATGTTTCTTTCTGTCATGGTTTTTTATGGCAATCGTTCACTGGATCGTTCAGAATTTCAGGATTGTGCAATAACGATAAAAACAAGATGCACACACACACACACACACACACACACACACACACACACACACACACACACACACACACACACACACACACACACACATAATGCTGCCCATAAAAGGCAAAGCAAAGCCAGTTTATTGCTGGAACATTTCATACATAAGGCAATTCAAAGTGCTTTACAAATAAAGTAAACGTATAGACTAAATAAACTGAACGTATAGACGAACAATTGATTTTTAGAATGATCAAATTAATAAAAAATATAAAAGTTAAATAGAACTACTGTAAATAACATTAAAGTAGTGTATATATTGCATTAAATAAAACATAGAAAAATGTGACAGCAATGCTGTGCCATCCCTTAATTAACTGAAAGCTTGATTAAATTGATAGGATCTCAGTCTTGGTTTATAAACGACTAGGGTCAGGCCGCTTCTGCTGATAAGGTTCTCTGATATTTGCTCTTGTCTAAAAGCAACATATAATGCTGCTTCTCCAAGATTAGTGTTTTCCTTAGGCACAATTAACTGGTGAGTTCCTAATGAGCTCCGAGCCACGTTCTGCTTATATATATAGCTTGAGCAGATCTAGACAGATACATATCCCTAACCCATAGCGATTATAGACAAGTGCTACAGTAGTACCTTACCATAACTTCTATAACATACTGGGGGCCAGGCGTAAATATTTAAGAACCTGCTTGATGTGGTGCATTCTTCTGGTTCTAGAGAGAACTCTGTTAGCAGCATTTGAATCTATGTATAGAGTAATTATCCATACTGGGAATAAATGCATGTTATGAGAATATCATTGCTTGGACATGATTGCTAAAACTCAGAGTCCTTTAGAAATGTAAGGTTTCGAAGATTACAACCTTTAGAATCACGCTAAGCAGCAAGTCTACAGGGTGGGCCATTTATATGGATACACCTTAATAAAATGGGAATGGTTGGTGATATTAACGTCCTGTTTGTGGCACATTAGTATATGTGAGGGGGCAAACTTTTCAAGATGGGTGGTGACCATGGTGGCCATTTGGAAGTCGGCCATCTTGGATCCAACTTTTGTTTTTCCAATAGGAAGAGGGTCATGTGACACATCAAACTTATTGGGAATTTCACAAGAAAAACAAGGGTGTGCTTGGTTTTAACGTAACTTTATTCTTTCATGAGTTATTTACAAGTTTCTGACCACTTATAAAATGTTCAATGTGCTGCCCATTGTAATGGATTTTCAATGCAACCCTCTTCTCCCACTCTTCACACACTGATAGCAACACCGCAACCGTGATAGCAACCGTTTTTGCTCCTCTTGTGCAATAATGACAATAAAGCTGTTTTAGCTCATTGCTGATTCTGCTAAATTTTAAACCTTAATCTACCTAATCGTGTACTTGTAGTGTAAGCAGTACAGTATAGTAGATGTTTATCAGTTTAGAGCTGAGAAAAGACCTGGCATGGTTCCACCACCACTGCATCCTTCAAGTTGTCACTCACTTTAAAGTATAGCTTGAACTGAAACACCTTTGGGTGAGTTTTTTTTTTTTTTTTCATTCAAGCTTTTCCAAGAATCATAGTCAGAATTCACGAAGAGCCACAACACAGACATGCCAAGCAGTCAGTTGTGATAAATACCTGCAATCAAAACTAGAGAAGTTTTAAATATGGAGAATACAGTAGAAGCTGTGTGCTTACACCAACATTTCTTAACCAGGTGAATAACACAGGAACCACTTAGCTTTAAATTACAGGCTTAAAAATCATCTGTAAGAAAATTCGCTCTTTTCTTGCAGGCTCCAGCCTGAATGTGTTTAATCTAAAACTGCAGAGCACCGTGCGCTACTTTTGTTATCTCTCCTCCAGCCCACCTGATTCCACTCGGCTGTTAATAATCAGGCTGTGCAGGAGCGGAATCAGGTGGAAAGAAGCAAAAACACTCATTTAAGGCTCCCTACAGCTGAAGTGGGCCATTGCAGCTGGAAACCTTTTTGAAGCAATGGGACGTGCAAATGAAAACTATTTCCAGTCACCACAGAAATCACTTCTTAGGCAATTAGGTTCATAAAAACAGGGTAATTTGACATAGAACTTTGTAAATTGGTTTCGCAATTGTTCAAAGATAAAACTTGTTGTTGCTCAGCATTAGCCTCGCTGTCTTTAACGGTATAACCAGACCTTTTTGCCATACTAAGAAGAAAATCACAAGTTTTGTAATAATCAGAGAGAAAAAAAAAACATTCATAGACATGCACAAAATGCTGCCATACAGTACCAGTCAAAAGTTTCGATAAAGTTTGGATTTATTTATCTACATTCTGGGGAGATACTGGAGATTTTCTGGAATTAGGTAATTGATGAACAACAACAGTCTGTTGTTATTTTACGACATGAAGGCCAGCTGTTCTGGAATAGTTCTTGCAAGAACAGTATTGCCAAGTGCATTTGCAAAACCTATTAAGCACCATGATAAAACTGGCTGTCATGAAGACCTTCCCTGGAAAGCAAGAAACCTACCTCTGCTGAAAGTTGATTTAGAGTAACTAGCATCAGAAATCACTTTCTTAATAATTAACAGTACCTCCGATTAGAGCTGTTATGAAGGCTTTACAGAGTATAAGTAGCGGAAACATATCAATATCAACCGTTAAAAAGAGATTATTGCATATTCTGGATGTCTTCAGCATTGTTTTACAATGTGGAAAGAAATCTGGAAAGACAATTGAATTACGAGGTTTGTTCAAACTTTTGCCTGGTAAGTGTACAGTATGTCATTGTATAACTACAGTACAGTACATATGCATAGAAGTATACATACGAGCCCATACAATAAAAGCGCATAAGCTCAGTATTTATGGGATTCTCAAGGGCCACTTATTGAAGAGTTGAAGTCTAAACTTCAGGTTAAATGCAGCGGACTCCTATCCAGGGGTCGGGCACATCCGCACACTTCTGCCCACACTGTCGACACTCTGCAAAACTTCATTTTGAGGTGTTAAAGCATCCTGATATGGTCCTTCATTAGACTTTGGTCTGATTTGGTCCCCTGAAAGAAGCCCTACAAGGATGAAAGTTACCTTATAATGAAGAAGTGAAGGCAGCAGTGCATTCATGGCTTGCAGTTTAGTTTAAAATATTTTTAATGAGGGAATACAAAAGCTTGAATCATACAGAATACATACAGTACTAGAGCATATGCTCAGTATTTAGATTTCCAAATTAATTTGATTAAAGCATCAGAACAAAAACCATTCTGATACCGAGCAACATATAATGAAGTAAATGCTGTGCAATCGAATGTAACCTGATTCAATGTCTTAATTACAGTACAATATACATTACTGTAGCTCTTTAGCCAAGCTGTTGGTGGTGTTGCAGAACCTCGCATCAGACATACAAGGTTAAGTAAAAAATGATCCACACTTCGGTTATATTAAAACTTCTGTTGTCTTATCAGCACTTCCTGTTCAATTCTACCAAGTCATTGCTGTGCAGGTGTGAACGTCTTAAATCAGCTCATTTGTAACTGTGATGCAAGAAAAAAAGGTCTCCCCACTTATTATTTGCACAAAAGAAGAGCAGAGTGCAGTGATTTGTTTTGGAGGGCTGAAAATGTATCTGATGGCATTATTTTATCATATATTTGTGCGTTATGGAGAAACTGTATGGATATCTGCAAACAACATTTCGACTGATACTCTAAGGAGGGTGAAAGTTTAATTACTTATAAAGTGACATGGACATGGATTGTAAACAGCAGAGTATGGAATGGAAACATCTTCAATTGTCGACCAAGAAAAAAATTTAAAAGTCAACCATCAGCTGAAAATTCATGCTTACAATTTTAAGGGTCAGTATTAGAACATAACCAGGAATCAGGTACAACAATCAATAGTGCTCATGACAGTGAGATGCTTATTGAAGAGCTGAAGCCTAAACTTCAGGTTAAATTCAGAGGTCTGCTATCCATGGACGTTGTGATCTTGTATGACAATGCACACCCACACACTTCAGCCCACGCTGTGGACACTCTGCAAAAAGTTCATTTTTAGGTGTTAAAGCGTCCTATCCATGGTCCTGATCTTCCTCCATCAGTCTTTTACCTGTTTCGTCCCCTGTAAGCAGCCCTACGAGGATGAACATTCAGTTCATCTGATATCTGATATAGAAATGAAGACTGGCTCGCAGTTTAGACTAAAACATTTTTAATGAGGGAATACAGAAGCTTATTGACAGAAGGACACGGTGTATTGAAAAGCAGGCGATTATGTAAAAAAATGTCTTTGTTTTTTAAGTTAATTTAAATAAACTGTACAGCCAGAGTACTGATAATTATTGACTCGCCCTCGTATAATACAGCGCAGTGCCTCATTACATACCTAAACAGGGGATAATCAGACACGTTTTTAATTTTATTTTGAAAATTAAATGCTTTGAATCTTCTGCTGAGGCTTGCCATGTGGATGCTACCATACAAAATTGCCCGAAAAATTGCTTAAAGACATATGAATAATGGAGAGATGTTTTTTGTCTGAGTGTACTTAAAACCAACTTTTTTTTATGTCATGACTGAAGTTTTTGACATTCTTTATTCCACAGTCCCACGATTTTTCTAAATTTGGAGTGGAAATATACCCTTAGTCCTACTTTCATCAAGGAGTCAATATGGCCTTTCACTATCTTGTTTTTAATAAGTAGCTCAAAACAAAGAGAGTAATTTGTTTCACCTGTCTACATCACTGTGAAATGCATTTTAAGCAGAATAATTTAATTTGCTTCCTGTCAGCAGCATCTGATATGCCATGTCTTAATGGCGAAGGTAACACAGATTCAAGCTTTCTGAAGGTTTGAAAGGAAGTGTAAAATGCCAACACTATTACAGGCTCTAATGGAAACAGAGCTATCAGACCTATGAGAGAGATAAAACACAAGGGCAGAAGTTTATGCTTGAGAATCAAGAGCAAAAGCAAAGACAAATGTCACACTGTAAAAACTCTGATAAGATTAGTGGTGGCATAGAGCGAACTTGCAGTAAATATCCATATTTGCATTCATTTACAGTCATTTACATAGTGAGATCATATCCCGAATGCAAGGTCACATGATGATTGAAATTTTTGCAGCGGTCATGATTAATACATACAGAGATGGCATCGTCTGAATGCATGTAAATGTAATAAAATAAAATAAACAAATGTTAATCTGATGAAATCATTCGAATGGCTAGAAACAAGAACATTCAAAGCAAAAGAAAATACAGTGTATACTTAGCAACAACAGCAGCTACCTTGAAGGCAACTTAGTGGATTTAAATGACCTTGTGTAAGTAAACTGATTATCAAAGCTTCAACTTGACAAGAATTACAGTTAGAATACCACTATAGGTAAGGGGTTTAATGATTTAGAAGTAAGTTCTGCATACTTTACATGCATAATGTATGATAAGGTAAGCATACCTACCCATCAGCCAAAACATCAACACCACTGCCGAGGAAACTGAACAACACTGATTACCAACTATACACCAACAAATTGGTGGTAGGATCATGCTCACCCAAAGCTCACCCATGCTGACAGGGACAAATGGCTGAAAAGCCATTGTAGCCAAAAAAAAAAAAAAAAGGCTACAGAAAAAGTCAATGTTGACCACAATGGAAAGACACCAGAGTATGCAGAACTCAGGGTTCGGCAGGCAAAGATCCCAAGGTTGCTAATGCACAGTACTTATGCTTTTGCTGTTTCATTTTTGCAGGGGTACGTGCCAATCCATCGCAGGGCACACACATACGCAAAATCCTCATTTGTTTCCGTTCATACAAAATAATAATAATAACTATTCTTAGAATGTTTTACATTCTAATACTACTAGACTTTTGCCTTTTTCTGTTTTTTGCCCTTTTCTGGAGAATGCGCATATATATTCATCTAAGAACAACAAGTGGAATCCATCCCCAAACAATCAAAACTCAGATACGTTATCATGTCTACTATTCAGCTTGTTCAGTGTGTGGAGTGCAGGATGTTTAGACATTCTTCCTATTCATTAGCGGTAACTTTATTTGTGATAGGTGTGTGTTAGTGAGCTTTCTGATGGAGAAGATATTAGCGTTATAGGAGCGCATCCAGACTTTAGAGATGGTTAGAGAGCGTGATAGAGTGTGATAGAGTGTTATTCCCATAGCAAAAAGTCTGGGTGCCCCAGGTGGAGATAGCCAGCCCCCAACTCCGGCATTAGAGCCTTTAGTGACAAGTGGGTGACAACTCGGAGACATACTTGTTCAGCCAAAGCTAAGGCTAAGGAGCATATCTCCTCTGTGCTTCACATGTCCAACAGGCTTGCTCTCCTCAGTGATGCACCCTTTGAGAAACCTGAAAGAATTCTGGTTATAGGCGACTCTATACTGAGGCACGTGAAATTAGAGAGGCCTTTAGGGTGCCAGCGGCAGTGGGTAGGTGTATCCCAGGAGCCAGGGCACCGGACATAGCAGTAATCTTAGGGGTCTAGGACAGAATAGGTTTTGGCCTCTGATCAAGGTTGCATCACAATACTTGTGTTACTCCATTGTGTTACACTGCAGCTTTTGACACCATTGATCCTAGTATTCTCCTTCAAAGATTAGAAACTGTAGTAAGAATTAAGGGAACAGTCCTCTCCTGGCTCAAATGCTATTTGACTGATCTTTATCAGTTTGTAGATCTAAATGGTGCATGTTCTCAAGTGGAGTTTGGTGTTCCACAGGGTTCAGTTTCAGTTCATGGTATTTTTCTTACAAAGCACCACAGTTACGGAATTGTCTTTCAATTAATGTTCGGGGGGGTCATCAAGGAGGAAAACGCGATCCCTGACCTTGATGCCTTTGTGCCCCGATAGCACGGGCTGTCTGCTTGGTGACACAGAGAAATAAATCAAACCCAAGCACTCAAAGAGATCACCCTCCGAAAGAAATCTCTCACACGGAGGCATGCATCTCTCAACCAACTCTGCCATTATCGGTAAGTAAAGTTTTTCTTTCCTACCGTGATTCTGTTGCACAGACACACACGCAAACACAAAGCGGTCCTGAAGACAAAAAGATCTGAGGCTGTTTCCGGTTCACTCCTATTTATAACCTGCAGGTGCACCTTATCGGGTGACATCACCTGACTGAGGTTATAAGCCAAAGTATTTAGCGTGTTTGAAACACACAGGCTTCACAAACGGAGAACAAAGAGATGTTCCCATAGCATTTTCACACAGCATTTAATGTAGCTTTTGAAAGGGAACTTATTTATTCAGCCAAGCATTTTTGTCAATTAATTTTACAAATGGAGCAGATCTGGGGGGGACTCATGGACATAGAGTATTATGGTGAGCTGTTATTTTTACAGGCTGTCTTCCTCATTCTCATTGATTACTCAGTTTTGTTGACTGTGAAGTGATTGGTCGCTTTAAATCTCAGGGAGCCCTCATGTCTGTGTTTCCTTATATCTCTCCCTTTTAGTTATGCTGTCATAGTTAGTCCTGCCAGAGTCCCTGCCTGCACTCTGGCTCATTAAATATCCATTCACTTTATACATTTTGTAACAGTGACCATACCTACTGTAACTGCCATCTCTCCTTCTCTTCTGCTCTTCTCCTCTTCTCTCTGTCCCTCTCTCTTTCCCTCTCCATGTCTCTCTCTGTCGAGCTATACTGTAATGTCGCTCCTGAGCTGCTAGTGATTCAGATCCCCCTCTGCCCCTGAGCCTGTCTGACTCGTCCTGGTGTCCTGCTTCTGACTCGTTGCATGGATGCCTTGTGTGGTCTGCCTGGGATGCGTGTGGTGACTGGGGATGGTTCCACTTTTCCACGAAGATGGTCCTGGCCTCAGCTGATGCTGACAGCTGTTCGCTGAGGAGTCATGACTGCAGTTGCTCGATAGTTCAGGACTGGAGTTTCCTATAATAATGAACTGGAATCCATATTAACTTAAACACATCTCCTGTTATACTGAACTTCCAGTCTCACACAGTGTGATGCAGATCAAGCCCTCCTATCAATTCTCACCCAAATGAGGATGGGTTCCCTATTGAGACTGATTCCTCTCAAGGTTTCTTCCTACTACTGCCATCAGTTTTTCCTTGCCACTGTCGCTGTCGTCCTCGGCTTGCTCATCAGGGACTATCATTTTGATTCATACACATTCACATTTCCTACAAACTTAAATAATTCTTTTAATTGTGTAAAGCTGCTTTGCGACAATGTCAACTGTTAAAAGCAACATACAGTGGAACCTTGAATTACGAGCATAATTCGTTCCAGAAGTGGGCTCATATTCCAAAACACTCGTAAACCAAATCATCATTTCCCATAAGAAATAATGAAAACTCAAATTATTTGTTCCTCAGCCCCTAAAAATAAATACATAAAAATAATTAATACAATATATAAAATGAAAAAATGTAAATAAATCCTGACAGATAAGTGTTTCCATTGGTGCGCGCATGCGCCGTGTGTGTGTGTGTGTGTGTGTGTGTGTGTGTGTGTGTGTGTGTGTGTGTGTGTGTGTGTGTGTGTGTGTGTGTGTGTGTGTGTGTGTGTGGAATTACCCCCTTCACTCGCCTTGTTTTACACAGTAACACTCTTCCTCCCTCTCCCCACCTCGCTTTTTAAGATTCACAACAAACACACACACACACAACAGAAACACCGTTTTAACAGGAAAAAAAGGAAATCTCTCTGAGACTGACATGAGCGTATATTAACGGACTCACTTTTTAAGTTTCACAACAAGCGCATAAACACAGCGGAAACATCAGTTTAACGGGAAAAAAGCGAGACTGGCGTGTGCGCATACTAACAGAATCACTTAAGTTTCACAACAAACGGACACACACAAACACGAAAACGACGTTTTAACAGGGGAAAAGAAGTCTCTCTGACCTGGCGTGAGCGCATACTAAGGGAATCACTGCTGTAAAGTAAAAAAAATTAACCAGCACCTTACCTTTGAAAAGAATCGCGACAGAGCAGAGTTTCTGTGTGTTTCTGAGGGGGTGAAAAGGCGAGAGAGCGTCAGTGTGTGTGTGTGTGTGTCGGTGTCAAATTGCAAGCGCACACTCATAAGAGACGAGCAGAGTTTCTGTGTGTTTGCGAAGCCGTGGGGGGGGGGGGGGGGTAAGGTGAGAGAGTGACGCTCGGTGTCAAAATAAGAGTCGCATGCATGATAAATGATACTCGGCGCTCGTAAACTGATACTTGCTCGGCTTCCGAATAAGAAATTATTAAAAATCTTTAATAATAAATTAAAAAGACTCGTAAACCACGTTACTCGCCATCCGAGGTTCCACTGTACAAATAAAATAGAATTGAATTTTTCTAATCTGCATGTTGTTCGACTGTGCGAGGAAACCAGAGCACCGAAGGAAACCCACCAAGCACAGGGAGAACACAGACCCCAGGAATCTGGAGGTGCAAGTTGACAGTGTTGACCACTAAGCCACGGTGCCACCCTTGAAAGGACTCAAGACCCCTCAAAGTGCAAGGAAGTCCTATTTTTGTTCTCTTACTCGTACTGGAACCCAGATGGTGAAACGATCCTTCTTGTCATCAAATTAACACTAAAGGCCTATTTTTACACAAACAATTTTAATTTGCAAATCATTTTAAAAGAAACCCCCTTGTCCCTGGGCATCTTTAGGCTAAATATTGTAAATGTTAATGTGTACAGTATAATGAGAGATGGATCCAGTGGGACAGTCCGTAATGCTATCTTTTTTCATTCAGATTTACAAAGCACCAGACATTTTTAATAATGACACTGAATCAGCAGTGGCTTGTGGCCATAAATTTTAATGGAGCAAAACGACATTAATAAAAATATAGTCTCAAACTAAATTTGAGCACAGGCTATTGTCTTTTGAATTAGAGTAACCCCATAATAGCTGGTTAAGGGTTCACAACAAAGTACACAAACTGGCAGCTTGTTTTGACTAGTTTAAATGTATATTATATAAACACATGTATGCCAATCACATCCATGATACTTTCACAAACTGTTACCAGAATGGTACACTATTGTATAGGATGTCATTGGATGCTGTCGCAGTACAGTTTTCTTTTACAACAACTAAGATACCCAAAAACTGTTCCAAGATTACAATGCACAAACCAAGGTCCATGAAGACATGGTTTGCCAATGTTGAAGAAGAACTCAAGTCACAGAGCCCTGACCTCAGCACCACAGAACACAATTGGGATGAATTGAAACACCAAAAATCAGTGCCCAACCTTGCTAATTCACTTGTGTATAAATGGGAAAACCCACAGAACCACACTTTATAATGTATAAATTATATATAAATTATAATGGAAACCTTCACAGAAAAGTGAAAGTTATTATAACAGAAAATGAGTGACTAAATATGGAATGGGTTATTCAAAATGGTATGGCAATCAAGTGTAAAAAAAACTTTTACCCATATAGTGTGCATTCAAAAAACTGTAGATATGATTCTTGTCCCCTATTTACAAGATGCTCACAGAAGAGCTAATCTAAGTTGCCAGGGGGTTGCCAGCTTTCAGCCAAATTCCCAGTCCAAATAGATTTCAATAACCACACAAATGGCCTGACAGTAGTCTAAACAAAATGTGAAAGGAGGTACATTTTCCATTATTCTATAGAACTTATATATAATTCTATTATTTGCTATAAAAGGGACCTGCTGACCACAGGGTACAAAAGTAGTATTTAACATAAGACTGTTGTCCCTGGCACCCTTGTCATGTACTGTCCTCTCCACTGTTCTCCCTCCACTGAAAGTGTTCAAAGAGTGAGTATGGGGAAGTGTGATGCCTTTCTCAGTGGTTCTCTAAATGCTCGCTTCATGCAGAATCCATTTTTTCCATAATTGCAGTAATATTTGAATTACTTTTAGTAAATGTTTAATCATGGATGGGATCACTGCAGATCCAGAGCATATCCCAGTAGCACTAAGCATAAGGCGCAGATACATGGGACCCAAGAGCTGTAAGGCAGCAATACTGCACCAAACTGCACCAGTTGGGAATTAAACCTTGCTGGGAATCGATCCCAGACCCTGGAGGTGCAAGCCAACAGTGCTGGAATTTCAGCTTATTTTATTTTATTATATATCATTTGAGAAGTAATGGCACCTTGTTTTGAATAAAGGCTGTTTTTGTGCGTGGGAAAGCTGCAATTATAGATTTGTTAGTCACAGAGTGGTGTGAGCTCTTGCATGGTTCCATGCAAAGCTGGAGGCATGTTGAGTTTTGGCATTAAGGGAATATGACTGACCCTGCAATGTGAGTGGGTGGCCATTTCTCCCCCTTGCAGATTACTATGATTACATAATACCACTGCAGCAAAAGGCCAAAAACTGTAAAATAATGGCCTATATCTACAGTATGTTAATGTAGAAAGCTATACCTGTAACGTCTATTACATATGATGCTAACCCAAGCTGATTCTAGTGACATCTTGAAAAAAACATTAACTTTTTTGCCCTTAATGCATTGCATTCCATTAATGAAGTAGCGTTTGGTAAAAAAAAAATAATAAATAATAATAATAATAATAATAATAATAGGTGTACCATGCAGTGAAAATTAAGTCACGGAGCCCAGAGGAAAACAAATAGACCCAGCGCAATCATTGCATAATTATAAGCAAACAAAATGCAGGCTGGATAATGTGCTTGATAATTATAGCAATTATATTAGTAATAAAAATATATGGCAAGAGATGGGTATGATTACAGCAGGCTTAATTGTAGGGTACTTGGAATGAGGAACTAGATGAACTTTCAGTACAGAGAGTCAGTAGGTAGAGGATCTTTGAACTCAAAAATACCTTCTGTACACATTTCTGTATAAAGTAAAAAAAAATTTAAATAAATCCAATTTCCCACACACAAACATATTGTGCCTTGTAATTGTACAAATCTGTGTTTTCTGCAGATTTCTAAGATACTCTACGGCTAAATAATTCTTCTAAACTACACTTTTACAAATTTATAACTTACATGACTAAAGAAGTAAACGTATTAAAAGATATTGGTCTGAATACACCAATCAGCTACAACATTAAATTTGAAAACATTAAGCCTGGTATTTATTGTGTAAGTTCCCCTTGTGCAGCTCTGGCCCCTTGTGTCATGACTCCCCAAGACCTTGTGAGGTGTGCTGTGGTGTTTGGCAGCAGCTTCTTTGGGTGCTGTGGGTTTGCAGGGTGGGGCCCTCGTGGATCAGACATTCCACGGGAGCTCGATCAGAATGAGATCTGGGGAGTTTGGAGGCTGGTCTTGTGCTCTTTGCCTGTAGGGCCCCAAGCACGGTGGACTGTGGTTGTAAGAACTTGTCTTGGGGAGTAACATAGGCATATAGACACAAGATGAGATCTTTATAAATATTTAGTATTTTTATTTAACAAAAAAAAAGATGAGATGTAGATTTAAGAAGAGATAATAGAGAAATTAGGTATAAGTATAGGGTGTTCATGCAGCTCTGGAAAAAAATAAGAGATCACTGCAATTTATTCCAGAAATTTTCTGGAATGTCATCAAGAGGAAGATGAATAGTAACGAACCATCAAGCAAACCTGAACTGTTTGCTTTTTTTGAAAAAAGAGTAGGATAAAGTTATCCAACAGCAATATGAAAAACTGGTTGAGAGCATGACAAAATGCATGAAAGCTGCAATTGCAAATCTGGGTTATTCCACCAAATACTGATTTCTCAATGTTATTTAGCCAAAGCATTAACACAATTTTGTTTACAAATTATTTGCATTTTGTTTTATTTGAGTTATTAAAGCTTGGGTTATCTTGATCTATCTATGACCTTGGGTTATTTAGATTTTTGTGTTGTGATGTATACTCTTTAGATAACAATAGTTATATTTTTAATTTAAGAGAAATATTGTCATCAGTTCAGAAAAAATTTAACAAAACTGTTCATCTCACCAATACATGCATAAACATAAACATAAGAAACTGATTATTTTACAGTGGTCGCTTTTTTTCAGAGCTGTAGGTTTGGGTCATGGGCAGGCTGCTTGACTGGCATGATGGCACCAGGCCAATGAGCTATGGCAACGGCAGGCTGAAGATGTGGATACCCTTAAGGGAACTTAGGAACTTGGTTACCCGACTGGCCATGGCGCTTTGTAACCGGCAGACAGAGCTAACAAGACTGTTGGTTGTTCTAAATATCTTCTACTTGAGACTAATACAGGCTACTTTGCGACTTTTATTTGGACAAATATTTTCGTATCCTTCCCCTCGTCTGTGTCTTGATACAATCCTGTCTTGCAGGTCTACAGATAATTCTCTTGACCTCTTGTTTTTACTTTGACATTCACCATCTACTGTGAAAAGTTTTTTTTTTTTTATTATCTGAAAACCTTCAATAAAATCTAGATACTGTAGATAAATAGAGAGAGAGAGAGAGAGAGAGAGAGAGAGAGAGAGAGAGAGATACATACCCCTTTAGTTGCTTTAGCCATGGACCTCTATAATAAATGTCACCATACGCTGTGTAGTATCTATTAGCCTACAGGACACTATTAAGTAGCCTGGTGAGCAGTGTTGGATGTGTAAAAATGAGAAACCACGGTGCACACCAAAGGCATTGATCATAGATTTCAAATGTTCTCACTTGCAACAGAACTTTTCTCATGCACCAGAAAATGTTGGTATGTATATTTTTAAAAAAATAATAATAATATCTATTTAGATGGTCCATTTGCACACATCTGCAAACCATAACTCATTATGTCACCATACAAAATATAGTATCTAGTAGATTCATGATCGTTACCATGCCCTTAGTATTGAGCAAATAACACTATTGAGTAGTTTTTAAATCTACTTTAGTGTATTTTCTTCCCCCCTTTATGAAAGTTTTTACACATGTGCCAGTAATCAAAGCTGTCCATATCAATCTTAAACAAGGAAATTGTTATGTACAGTATTTAGACTTCATGATACATTACAAAGAGGCAAAAACTCCCAAGAAACTGATATAATCCTCTTGTGAATACCTTTTTTTCAGGCTGTACTGAACTCTCAAATTTTTTTTGACAATCTTATGGAATAAAATCACACAGTAATGATAAAATTATTACTCGGGTAGTAATGCCCGTACATGTGGCCTTGATGATGTATTTTTGACAGTGGTGTAACACTACATTTATGGGCGTAATTTCGCAATTGGTCCGTGTAAAAACGAGTTTTGTGTCTGTAAACGATCAGAGTCGTATATTTCAGAGTTGTACTGTAACAAACACACAAAATATTGTATCTGTAAGCTGTCGTGGCCGTAGATTTTGGAATCCAACTAGGACAGAACACAAATTACACACAATTATTATTATTATTTTTTTTTTTTTTTACGCACAATTATTTTTGACAGTGATTTTATTCCATACAATCTCCCTATGATTTTCTACAATCTGAAGAACGCACCAATTAGGGAATAAATATGGGAATATTGGAAAGCCCCCTAATAGTCCATTTGTTTACTCCATGATACTTCAACACCACTAAAATACCATGAAATTCACAATGTAACCATAGTACATACAATTCATATTCAAAAAAAAGTTGGGACAGTATGGGTTTATGGCCATAAAAAATAAAAATGAACCATCTGTAAAATCTCTTCACTTTGTACTATAATGAAAACTCTACAACAACTTGTGAATGGATTATTTATCATGTGACTTAAATTGTTTGTTAAAAATATGCTTTCATTTCAAATCTGGTGACTGCAACATGTTTAAGCATTTGTGCACTGAAGACATGAGTTGGTTAAAGTTTATCTAGCTGGCAGGAGATTCCCCATACTTCCATTATCCAGGTCTTCAGTTGCACAACTGTACAGTTGAGGACCTGACAGTAAACTCATGACAGGCTCATGGGCAACCAAGGCTCACCCATTCCTGCGGGGGAACGAAGCCCAGCCCATCTGGTCCAATCACACAGTAAAGCCAATGCAGCACAACTTGGAAAAACAAAGCCAAGCAGGCCAGGGTATAAAGGCAACCAGAACTCCAACGCAATACAGTCCAACACGCATAGAGCCCAGCAAGCAAAGACTTCTGTCCCAGCTTCCAAACTTCCAACTATTTGGGCACCTATGGAATATGCCAGACAAATAAGTCCAATTCACAAAGGCCAAACACTGCAAGCCATAGAACTCAAGGGATCTGCTGCTAATGTCCTGGTGCCAGACATCCCAGCACACCCTCAAAGGTCTTGTGGAGTCATGCCCCAAGGGGCCAGGGAACAGGTTCTTTGTCGCTGTCTTTTGCACTTTGTAATGCACCACACATTCTCAACAGGCAGGCCAATCGAACACCAGGACTCCATGTTTAACAACCGTGTACAGTATGTGTGATCTGACCAGAATTTTTCTTAAAAGATGGTGTTTGGATGGCAGCACATGTTGCTTTATTTTTCTTCTTTGACCCAGAGAACATCACTCGTTGGACCACAAAACACCTTTCCAGCATACCACTGTCCATCTTAGGTTAGACAGAGCGTAGAGAAGTCTTTGACACCTCTGGACAATATTGATGTATGGCTTTGTTGGACCTTAAGTTGCATTTGTAAATGCAGCAACAAATTGTGTTAATGGACAAAGGTTTACCAAAGTGTTCGTGAGTCCATATGATGATATCCACTATAGAAGCATGGCGGTTTTTAAGACAGTGATGTATCACTGCATGATGATTTGATGGGTTCCTTCGAATTACTTGATGATATTGTGTACTACAACTGTGTAACACAAATGTTATTCTGAAAGCGCTGGCTAATCTGCTGGTGCATCTCTTGGCCTTTCTTTGAAACACTTTGTATACAATAACATAATTGGTTTACATGTTTCACAGCACTTGTTTCTCATCACTTTGTGTCCGTGTCACATTGTTTTTAGTCTTAAACTGGCCCAGTCCTAACCTTTTTTATGGAGGATGTTTCAGCCACCAGATATGAAATGAGAGCATATTTAAATATATGCTCGTAGTGTGTGAGTGTTGACCAGAGGTCCTACCATGGTTGTGCAAAATGCAAATACAGACTGTACAATGGTCACCATTGACCTCCATGGTCCCTAGTTGGACTACAAAGGTTCCTGGATGGATGGATGGATGGATGGATGGATGGATGGATGGATGGATGGATGGATGGATGGATGGAATACAGTATGTAAAAAAACAGACAATAAAACACACTGATAAAAATGTTGGTAACATACAACAATGTCACAACCAAGTAATTACCCTAAAATTAACATCATAATTCTGACTAAATGACAGATTTCACTGATGTTTACTTTTGACTTAAGATAATTGCCCCAAATTGGTTCAAATACATAGGAAACCGTGTCCATGTGCACTAAATGCAGACACAGCGAGCGCTTAAATATTTTTGGCCAGCCACAAAACTTCCTGTAGTCTCAGCAGAGAACACGCGGTGTACTTTTACAGTTCAGCGAGCATGAGAATAACATCCCAGTTGCGAGTGAATATTTACAGTGGAATATGACAGATCTAGATAAAAACACACAGGCAGAGATAGAGCTCCGGCTGTTGCGAGGTAAATTGTTGTGTAGGGAGGAAAATGGAGTCGTGACAAGAGAATGTACCTGTCACTTACTTTTCCTGTACTCACCATCATCACAGTGAAGGAAATCATATTTCATTTGCAGGTCGACTACACATCACATTCCCCCACTGCTCCTGCTTTTCCATGCTCTTCTCTTCTCGGTTTTCTCTCTTCATCTTACCTTCTTCTCTTTTCATTTCATTCCCTTGTCTTTCTCTTGGCATTTTTTGAACGTCTCCGCCCCTGTTTCATTCCTCTTGTCCTCTTTTCGATTCCCTTTTTCCTTCATCTTCTCTTCTGCTCTCTCCTTGTCTTTTTTCATTTGTTTTCTGTCTTTTTAATCTTGTTTTTTTCCCCCTTTTTGGTTCTCTCCTTCTCTATGTCTCTCTTTTCTTTTCTCTTATCTTTATCACCATCTCTTCTCTCATCAATTCACATTTTATTTTCTCTTTTTCATCTTATCTTGCCTTTTTCATCTCTTTTGTCTTTCTTCTCTATCCTTTTCTTCTCTTTTTCTATCGCATTGTTTCCTGCATCGTTTTTTAAGTCTCCTTTCCCTTTTTCACTCCAAACCTTTTTTTTTTTTTACTCTTCATTTATAATCTTCTTGTCACTGTCCAAAAATACTCTGCACACTCATGCTCACCCATGTTGAGCACAAAATTTGCCAGCTTAAACCTGTCAATCTCTGTTTGTTGCTATAGTGACAGGACAGGTAATAACTTTAAAATCTGTTTAAAGGTCAAGTCTCCACAGTCTACTGACACACTCGGATAAAGCGCAAGTGTTAGGCGCATCCAGAGGGTCAGTATGCTCTTGCTGTAGAAAATATGGTGAAGCGTGTTTAGTTCTGACTTCATTCCACAGAATTCACTGAGGTGTAGTCACAGAGATTATCTTTTTTTTTTTTTTTTTCAGTCACATTGTTTCAGCAGTGGCTTTTAGATGTGTCTTATTATGATAATTACAGTACACTAAATTGCTTTGACGCGTTTGTGTGCTGTCCATATGTCCACTTAGGGTCAAGATGAATCCATCATAATAACTCTGTGCTCAAATGCCCTGAATTCCAGTACATCATGTGCGCAACATGACACGTGATGGAATTAACTGCAATTTTAGGACATATCAAATGCTTACAGATGCTTCACGTACAACCAGGATGCTTTAGATTCAGTATTTGTTAACGTGGCATATATTTAAACCTTATTTGGATTAGAGAGTGGTGGTTTAATATTTCTTGAGCTGGAAAAAAATACCACTCACCAAAAACACAATGATGGTGTGGGGCTTTTGGTGTCCGGGTGTGCTTGTCATTTCTTTAATCGTGCTTACTCATTTTTGTTCTTTTCTTTTCTCGAAAATGCAACAAATTGAGGCAATTAAATGATTCAGACGGGGCAAGGCTAAATTTACCAAATGGGACGTTCTTCTACAATCACATTATGCTTATTATGTAAGTCTAAATATATCATTTTTTCCCAGGCGTCTATATAGTCCAAAGCATAAAGCCATGCTGGCCAAACTGAAAAAAAGTGTTCTTACTAAGTAGTCACACTCTGACGTCAAACATAAGATATACAGCACATTGCAGTGCACACTCTTTCAAGCCAGAAACACCATTTTCACTGTCCATGCCACAACACTAAACGCACAGTTTCTAAATATCTTTAACTTGGAAGGAATTTTCCGAAGGGTCCATTTTCATGTTTTAAAAATACCTGTGTACGTCAATCATTTACAACATTAACACCACAAAACACTAACACTGACAGTAAATGATGACCGGCTCATGGGCACCCATGGCTCACCCATTCCTGCCCAGCCCATCTGGTCCAATCACACAGTAAAGCCAATGCAGCACAACTTGGAAAAACAAAGCCAAGCAGGCCAGGGTATAAAGGCACCAGAACTCCGGCGCAACACAGTCCAACACACATAGGGCTCAGCAAGCAAAGACCTCTGTCCCAGCTTCCAAACTTCCCAGACTCAAATCGGATTGAGCACCTATGGAATATGCCGGGCAAATAAGTCCAATTCACAGAGGCCAAACAATGCAAGCCACAGAACTCAAGGGATCTGCTGCTAATGTCCTGGTGCCAGACATCCCAGCACACCCTCAAAGGCCAAGGGGCCAGGGAACATGATATTGGGCATAATGTTTTAGATTATACAATTATGGCTGACTATGGTATGTATAACCAAGGCTTACTGTAATTCAATCAATATTAATGAGGGAAGCCCTTTATCAATAAGAAGGGAAAAAAACAAGCCTAGTATGGTCTGAGACAAAGGTTGAAATATTCAGGCAAAATTGGGAAACTGGGAAAAAAAAACTGGGAAAAAATTCTGTTTAAATAATTTCTCTTTGTGCAAACTTGTGCAACCATGTTATTGTACCTTTTCTGTCTTTTTATCTACCATCACTTGAATTTATGTTGTTGCTACACTGCATCAAAGTTAGAAAATGTTTTCATATTTTATAGCACAGAAAGAAATCTGCCATTTTTAAATGAATTCTTTTTTGCTTAGCTTTATATCCACCTTAAACATTTATACCATTAATGAAAATGTAGTATTATTTAATTATTAATTATTTTTATTATTTACTACTATTAAATCAAGGTTTCATCACTTTATGCATGACTTATAAATATGCCCTGGTGCTAAATCATTGCATTTGCCCAGTTTATACATGTAACATTGCTGCCAGTTTTGGTAAAATGCTTCTGACATTTTTTTAAACTTATAGTCGTCACAGACAGTGTTGTCAGGAAGGGATTAAATTTAAATCCATGTGGCACACAGAGATATCTCAGTTTATCAGAGAATTAGAGTTAATCCCTAACACTAGGCACCCATCTGACAGGCTTTCTACAGCTTCATATTCATATGCTGCATTAATGAGGGTCAGAGTAATTAAATCAAACTAAATAATTGAATTTGGGGAAGTGGGGGGAGTGTGTGTGTTGGGGGGGGGGGGGGTGGCATAATGTGTTCTATTATGACCTTAAAGACAATGTTTTATTTTTAATAGGAGGCTATGGATGCATGTCTAAAAAATAACAAATAAAAACACAATCC